>CM059296.1:12657500-12690000 GCA_030340665.1 Neosalanx taihuensis | reverse complement strand
GACCCCCGGTGCTGTGCTCTCTCCACCCCACACCTCCTCACCCCACCTCCTCACCCACCTCCCCAACCGCCTCCTAGCCCCCGCCAGGGTCTCAAACAGAAAAAAAAACAAGTACGAGTCACTTGCCCCAACCTCCCCCACCCAAACCTAACCGCCCCTACCTCACTCCCCCCCCCCCCCCCCCCCCCCCAAATATCCACTCACAACAAATAAACTGAATAACCCCAACATGCCAAACATATCATCTAAAATGAGTTATTTTTTAAATGATCATTTTCTTAAAAATATCTCTTTTGTAATTCATTAAGCAAACTGCAAATGTCCCATTCACACAACCTCTATGCCACCCCCCACCCCACCCCCCTCCCCCCATTCAAAGCTTGTTTCCAGATAGACTGTCCAGAAGCCCACCAATCCCAGGGCATCGTGGGGGCGGGACATTTAAGCCCCGCCTCTCTGAGGCCCCGCCTCTCAAGCTGCATGCATGAAGAACAGAAACAGGAGATAAAAGAAGACGATTGGCCAGCCCAAACATCACCACGAGCACATCTGACCAGGAAGTGGACCTCCTGGAGCAGTGCGTAGCTGCTGGTTGGTTAACAGGTAGCCTATTAGATCAGGTATTACTGGTGTTGAACTCTGCGCTGGAACACGACCACTAACCAGTACATGCAACTCATTTTTGTATTTGCTTTTTTCAACTTTTTTTTTTTCTCTTTAAACTTCTTTATGTGGACAGAATTTATTGTTTTTCAACATTCAGTTATGTTTTCTATACAGAAACAGTATGAATAAATGTATATTTTTGCAAGAGGTAAGTAAAACATTTGACTGATTCTTTTTTGTCTTCTAAGGAGATCAGGAGTATTGGGATTCATTTGGCTGTCATCATTTGTACAAACTCTGCAGAGAAAGAAAACCACAAACAAACAGCATATTAGAAGGATGGAGCATAGCAACACCAACAACAGCATTAGACATTAGGTTTATGTTGAAACATGTTAAGAGGGAGTGTACAAGGGTCACACGCAATCGGGACTCTCCTGTTATTGCTACCATGGAGATTGTTGCTCTGGTTACATTGGCACAACATCATATTATTGTTAGGAGAGAATATAGCTTCACTCCAAAGAAATAGAGAGACTGTTAAAGACAAAGAGACTTCGAGGCTAGCGGGCCACGTACCTTCATAGTTGACCTGTCCGTCTCCGTCAATGTCGGCTTCTCTGATCATCTCGTCCACCTCCTCGTCTGTCAGCTTCTCCCCCAGGTTCGTCATCACGTGACGCAGCTCGGCCGCGCTGATGTAGCCGTTACCGTCCTGCAATGGAGGGCGGGAACACATGGTCACGCACAGACACACACACACACTTCTTGGCACAAACACACACACACAGGGTAGAGACCCACCTTGTCGAATACCCTGAAAGCCTCTCTAATCTCCTCCTCGCTGTCCGTATCCTTCATCTTCCTCGCCATCATCGTCAAGAACTCTGGGAAGTCAATGGTCCCGTTGCCTGACAACCGAGAGAGAGCAGCCAGGGTCAGAGGTCGGGGAGTGTGAGGTGAAGTTAGCTGACCAGGTTGGTTAGATCCATGACAAGATGACATGCAGGCACGGGGTGTGCTAAACCCATTACACCACCAATACACACAGAGACAGAGACACACACACACACTCCAGTAATCCTCAGTAGTAAATCTCTTTATTAGCCTGTGTGTGGGCATGTGCTTGACAGCTGCTACGTCCTGTTGTCCTGTACAGGGCCAGACACCTGTGTGTGGAACAGCCCTGCCTGTGAAACACTCAGCTCCTGCAAAAGCTGGCTACAATCCATATGGTCCACACGCACACACACGCTCACCGTCAGCATCGACCTCGTTGATCATGTCCTGCAGCTCGGCCTCTGTGGGGTTCTGACCCAGTGACCTCATGACTGTGCCCAGCTCCTTGGTGGTGATGGTGCCATCGCCATCCTTGTCGAACAGGGAGAAAGCCTCCTTGAACTCTGCAGAGTGGAGAGAGAGCTCAGTGTCTGTCTGTCTGTCTGTACACACGGTTCATATGTAGGACCTGCTGGACCTCATGCAGATACATACTCTCCAGGTCTTGGATAAGAAGCTGTCTCAATGGTGTACCATGTAGTAGTATAGCTTTAGGGTTCATACTAGTATATTCTGTTATGGTAACTAACTATACCATTATGGTAACTGTACAGCTGTATGACTTGCATTACATAAACATGTAGTAAACACAGAGCAGCTAGCCTGACTGTTAGCTCCATCAGAGGGTAGCTGTGACAGCTGCTTACCAGCGATCTGTTCCTCTGTGAGCTGGTCAGCCTGGGGGAGGAAGGGAAACAGAAGACAGCTGATCAACCTCTGTGTATGCAGTCTTATAACACAACAAGCATTATTAGATATGCACTAAGGTACAGTATGTAGGTATGCTAGTTTTTTAGGGTAAAAACAGAGTGGTCATAGCCAATCAACATTCACAAATGCTTAAAATGAAACATTCCGATTGGCTCATCTGATACATTGGACATTGATTCCCTCCTCCAAATTTGCATACCCACTCTATAATAGTTGCAAATGCATCAATATTCATGAGCATGAATATGTATCAGGGGGCAGAAAAACTGCAAGTTCACATGCATAACCAGCCGGACAAACACACAGCCAGACAAACAGTGTGGTAGCCTTCACCTCCAGAGACAGACAGGCAAAGAGCCAGCCTGTCAACAGCCTAGCAAGTTGATGGGGCAGACAGTCTTTAAAACAGCCTTCCAAAGATCCCACAGCCTCATCCATAAAGACACACCCAGAGCAGTCTGTCAGGACAAGTTACAACCTCACCAACACCATCTTTTAACACAATCATTGAGAAACACAGTCCAGACAGACCCACTCATATGTGCTCAATACCAATAAACTGATTATGTGAATACAGCTACCCCTGTGTGTGTGTGTGTGTGTGTGTGTGTGTGTTTAGGTTGAAAGCGTTAAGGTGTCTGCGTCTAGACCTGGAAGGCATCAAAGTGAATGTCCGTCAGGTCTGCCACCAGTCTTTTGGCCTTGGGCTCCGTGTCCGACCAGGGTTCCTTCCTGCCCCCATCCCTCCCAGAGAGGAGAGGAGCCTTCTTAGCCTTCAACGCCCCTGTGGCCCCCGCCCCGGCCGTCAGTCCATCCATCGCCCCCCGGACCATCACCAGGCCCTCGGCCAGGAACTCGGCCCGTTTAGCGTTCTGCAAGCCCTGCCGCTTGACCTCGGCCAGGTCCTTACGAGTGCTCTGGAGGCCGTTCCTCAGGTCCTGCAGCTCCTTGACCAGCCCATCAAAGCGTGAGGAGGTGGAGTCCACCAACATCTGCAGGAAGCTCCTGTAGTTCCTCTCCTGCTGCTGGATGAGCTCCTGATAGAAGAACTGCTGCTGGTCCAGCAGCTCGTACACCATGGACAGGGATACCAGGTCCTCCTCCAGGTACAGGGCACGCTTTTTAGGCAGCATGGCTGGTCACCTGTCTGTCCCTTCCACCTGTTTCACTGTCTGTCTCTCTTCCCCAGCCGTTTCTCTGTCCCTTGCTGTGATCTCTCTCTGTCTGTCTGTCTGTCTGCCAAGTTGTCTGTCAGAGTCTGTCTGTGTCTATCTGTCTTACTTTCTACTTCCTTGCTTGACTGGCTCTCTGTGTCTGTGTGGTTCTCACGGTGTGTCTGGAGAGTGTGTCTGTCTTCAGTCCCAGCCAGGAGGTGTGTGGTGCTGAGAGGGGGGGGGGGGGGGGGGGGGGGGGGTGCGGGGGGTCCCCTGTCCAGTCCAGCCCCAGCAGGGCAGCGTGGCTCTGGGTGAGAGCTGGTCAGTTCAGTCCTGGGGTGGTTTGGATTGATTGCTGACGTGTCCACCTCCCGCTGAAGAGGTGTTGGGTGTCCGGAGACAACACTTCCTCCATTTCAACATTTTGACGTTTCAACAGGTCTGTTTCTTATGTGACTGATGTGTTGCTGGATGGTTTTCACCACCAGACGGTCTGTCAGCATTTTGCTATGGTTACAGACCCCCCCAGGAAGACAGACGGTTCATTTCCCTGATTAGAGACAGGCCACATGACCAGACCGTGACCACAACACACACACCTCTCCTCCTGACAGCCCCTGTACACTGCCCCCTGGAGCCACGCTCTCCTTAGAGATAAGAATAGACCTCCTCAGCTTCAGGGTCCTACTGTGTAGCAGTAGCCTTCCCCAGACCACCTGACCTCTACTTGCTCTCCAGGATCACACTGGATTCTCTGCAACTGCAGGCTGAACATACTGCAGCAGAGGCCTTCAGTAGGAACTCTGCAACCCAGCCTGGTCCACTGTTACCTCCAACATCAACCCCCTCCCAACACACACCCCCACTCCTCTCAGGAACCTGGCCTGAATCGCAAAGCAACCTGCCAGACTTGCCAGGAATCTGGCCTGGATGTGACTGCTGGCCTACTGAGCTAAAAAGCCTGGCCAGCTATCTACAGCTCACCATGGCAACCACACACCCACCATGTCACAGCGAACTCCAGAAGGGACTCAACATCGAACCACCCACAGTGGGAGCGGTGGCCAACAGTACACCATGGTAACTTCCCACTTCACTGCACCCTAGAAAAGCCATCACAGTGTTTATGGCAGGAGCAGACCTGGCAGTGACTTTAACAGGTATGACCGTAACCGTAGTAACAGACTGTAAAACAGGTGTGTCAGTCAGCACTGCTATCTAGACTTGAGTTCAAACCCATTCAGTGAGTTATTTATCTATCTAGTTAGTCAGCCAGTGAGTTAGCCAGTACCCAGTCAGTGTCCTAGCATAGTGCCTGTGGGTATTCTGAGACGGTGAACCAAGGATAATGTTGGATCTTGTTCTGCATGGAGACACAAGCACTGTTCAGTGCTGCCCACTCACATGGCTTAGGCTCTCTACGCTGTCATCTTAGAAAGCTTTTCAAGGTCTTTAGCACCACAGCAACCCAGATCAGTGAGGTTCTTTCACCAGGACATTTCAAAAGGTCTTAGGAGTGTGAGTGTGTGAGTGTGTGTGTGTGTGTATGTGGATGTATTTTGGATTGTGCTCTCCTAAAATCTTCTCTCTTGCCTGTCTTCCATATTCTCCCAAGATCTGGGTTTGTGTGACTGGGTGTGACTGTGGAGTAGGCTGAAGTCAAGAAGAGTCATCGTTCCACAACTTGGAATGGCAGGAGATGGAATCCATCGTTCCCTTGCAGTAAATGACTGAGGGTTGATTGTGTTGAGACAATCGATCGCTTTGTTGTTCCCACTCTCTTGGATGCATTCCTTCCATACTCGCGGGGAAACAAGGCGTGCTTTTAGCACCAGAACATCATTTAAATCCGAGATGCATGTTTTCACGCCCCGCCCTCTCCCTCCTCCTCCAGTTCCCCGCTGGTTACACAACCTCAACCACCCTCCCACTGCGGGGCGCCAAGTGAGGCGCGTCTCCTGAACTATGGGGCTTCTTGAGAGGGCAATTAAGAAACGGTAAACCGATGGAGAACCTTGAGTCTGTCGGTGGGTGTCAAGTGTCGGTGATGATGATCTGCCCAGACCGGAGAGGTCTGATCATCTGATCCAAGAAAGACGCGTAGCCATAAAAATTGGAAAAATTAAAGAAAAACACGCACGGAGCTCCGTTACATCATCCCTTTCGACACGGAATCTACCGCAGTAATTGTGATTTCGTAACAAGACAGACAAAATTGTCATGACTAATGGTCCAAATGGTGTGTTACATCATGCGCAAGTGATTGGGATTCATGATACCAAAAGAAATGGGACGAGCGCTGCTGCAAGCTTCAACCAAATTATTATCTATTATCTTATTATCACTGCATATAATCAGCCTTCAATGCTTTTGGAGAATGAACAGTTATTTCTTGACCCCCCCCCCCCGTTGACCGAACTGGTCGAGAGAGACGACAGAATAGTCGAAGGGGCTCCTTTCCACTTGTCCATGTAACAAATGTGGGTGGGGTTGCAAATAAAACGAGTTCAAAACATTTTAGGAGGTGATTGACGGCTTCTGTATTTTTTATATGCGGTAAAGCGGTAAAGCGTTGAACCGCATCAACAGATTGGTACATTACTGTGCGTCCTTAAAGTCCAACTATCCGCATGTGTGTGTGTGTGTGTGTATGAGCTTGAGCGTGTGTGTGTGTGAGAGAGAGAGAGAGCATATGACATAAGGGTCTGTTAAGACCAAGCCTGTTTTAAACGTTCAGATCCACGTCAGGAATTTGAATTCATCATCCAGCTCTTGAAAAACAGACTCAACTGCGTCTGATCTGCAGCTTGGAGACACATAGAAGAGGCGCACATCCTCATATCACCAGATCAGATCGGTGATCAGGGTTTGTAACCAGCCGGAAGTTGACAACCCATTCATTACACGACAAGAAAAACACCGGAATAGGCAATGAGAAGTTATAAATAACTACTATTTCACATCAATAAAACTAACAGACAGCATCGACGCATGCACAGAGCAGCCACTCCATTGAAAGGTCTAAAAGCACTCCAGTAGAAGCTTCCCATGCTGTAGAAACCCCAGCCAGCCTGTCTTAAATGTTATACAACAACATATACAAGCTCACATACTCAATGCGTCATATAATACGTACCATGTCTGCCGGTGATGTATAGTTTGGTTTTCTAAAGCTAGACTACAAGATTGACCTGCACCCAAGGACCTCTCTGATGGGCTGGAAGGTGTGTGTCCGCACTACTGTCTGCGGCTTTATAGCTGCGCGTATTCCTCCGCCAGCTGGGAAAACCTACTCACTTCCTTCCGCATGTTCTCTCTGCAGGGTGGGCAGGATCTCCCTCTCTCATCAGCACCAAACACTTGGCACGGATGGAAGGATGAGAGAGAGATGGAGCCGTCTTGACTATCAACTTGCAACCAGACTACAAGCCAAACATTTATTTTAAAGTAGTTGAAATGATTACCGGCCTCTGTAGAAACACTGTCAAACCATCCCTACTGGGAGGATAATGTCAGCGCCTCAGTGTTAACAAGGGTCATGGCCCAGTACCATGCAACATGTTACTTACATGACAGACCGGCCTCACTGACAAACATGTTAAAAATTGTTAGCAAGTGCTATTAAAAAGGGGACATTACTTCACGGTTCCATTTTATGTAACTAATCGATTTGGTTTCTGGAGAGAAAAATAAAATGCTAATACGAGCTTCATCGGTTACTTTTAATAGCCCACGTGTACAAATAACCTAACGATTAATTTGTTTAATGAAATACACATCCTTTGCAACTTGTTAAAATGTTATGATTGATGTTGTTACTTCTGTCCGGTAGCCTATTTACCGTGTGTATTCAGCAGTCCGTGTGTATTCAGCAGTCCGTGTGTATACCGTGTGTATTCGGTAGTCTCTACCGAGTGTAGAGACTATTTAAAGAATCAAGTTGAAAGTTTCATGTATCACTTAACTTCACAGCAGGCATATGTTAACGAGATTTGAAGTGCTGATAGCACAGTTTACTGTGAACATAGGATTTTGCAGTGCTGTAACAGTAGAGGCCTTACTGTGTGTCTCCGTTTGACAGATCGTTCAGAACACTACTGCGCTTGAATTTGAGCAGAGGTGTTCTATTTTTTTGCAAAGCACTATTTTATCTCCGCGGAAGAATACACGCTGGCCGGACTGTAGACGCTGGAGAAATTGCAGCTCTTTTTGAGACGAGCTTGCTGATTGGTTACAGCAGACCTGCAATATTCTGCACTCTGTACAACTGCTCAGGATTGGCTACGTTAGATCTGCAATGCGTCAAGCAATGGCGCCGATTCCACGAACTCATTTTTTTAGGAAGACATCGGGCATTTACGCTATATAATGGAGTTGATTAAATTATAATGTTAAAGCATTTTTTATGCAATATTTTTATCATTAAGGTTTTTGTAATTCGAGTCGTAAATATAATAGTCGCACCTCCTAATAAGACCGGGGTACGATACCTGCAGGGAGGAGTGGTGATCTACGATTGGTCACTGAAAATAAACACGAACTATAAATATATGCTGTCGCAGAATTGAAAAACTACAAATTATATCTAACATACATTTCAAATATTAATTGCAAACGTGACATTATGATTTATTTCATATTTATCTGCATTGTAAAGATTCCTTAAAATATAATGGATGGAAAACATCAACAAATTATGAAACCATGAAAACAAACTGTAAGTTATGAATATAGATTTCTGAACGTGCTTACTGTCCCTAAGAAGACCTTTTTGGTTGGCATGTATATGAAGAAGTCTTTATGGGCAGTAAAAAAAATTATTCTGTGCCATCAACAGACATAAAAAGAGTTCCCGGTCAGCAAGTTTGAACAAAGTCAATTATAACTAATATATACAGTAGTAATTCTGCATGCAATTGATAAGAAAAGAGACATAGTCAAGAAACGCATAATGGAAGAGAAAGAAAAGTAAATTCTGCACTTGAGCTGTCAACTCATATGACGTCACATCCTGTTTACATGCAGTGGGAACATGGCTGCTCTGTTTCCAGCGTTTGCAGGATTAGCGAGTAATAAAGTTGACGAACCACCTAAAGGTAAGATTCACATGTCCTGTTAATAGGTATGTCGTCTCCTTAGTTCGCATAACTCATGTCGAAATATATTTGAGCGTCTTTCTAGACAACACTGCTGCCTTTACTAAGCTACTCAAGCTAAACCAACGTTATGGCAACGTAATCTTTATTAATAAAGATCCCATAATCGAACCTATAAACGTGGTGCTTCGTTAGAAAGACGTGAGCACATAACGTCCCCCACCTTTTACGGAGTGTAAAGAGAGTGAACGCCAATGCATGAGCGTACAGCAGTTAGTGTTGGTCCAAATAAGTAGGCATCAACAACAGGTAGGTTGTAGTTTGGGGGATAACTCAAGGTGAATGCTGCAGGGTGTGTATCAACGTTAAACTCTGGAGCTGAGGACAGCAACAGGCACCACAGCAGTTATTCCAGCTCAGACTCACAGTCAGCAGTTCTTTTGACTCCTCACCATCCACTCCTTTTTATTAACCACAGAGATTGTATATAATGCCTCATTTTACAGCAGGCTTACTGGTTCCCATTGACAGTTATGGACTGCGCTATCTTCGCTGCCTTCACCGCAGTCTCCCCCTTCCTCTCTCTCTTTCTCTCTCCTCCCTCTCCTCCACGCCCCCTCTACTGATACCTCAATATTTCTTAATGTAGCTGTCACCAGAGCTGGATCCATCCACGGACTGAAAGCTGAATGCCTCAAACAGCTAATTGCTTAATTGATTAACCATTCTTCTGTCCTCTGTCCGTCACAGAACTGGAATGGCTGACCAACCAAAGTTTCCGCTCCGACGAGGCCCTCTCCCTTCACCAGCGGGCGGTTCAGAAGTCCGTCCAGCTCGAGCAGCCAGCAGCAGATACAAGGTACCAACGCTGGCTGCTGCACAGTCATCATAAACCCCTGAATCGTTATGCCATTACTCCCTACAGCCCGCCCTGATTCACTGCAGCCTTGTACAGTCGATGTATTCCCCTGTAAGATGTATTTAAAACTCTTTGTGTGGAAGTTTTAGAGTTTTATATATATATGGTGGGTAAGCTGTCAGTAGCTTTTTATATATTAGGAGTTTCTCATCTATGCATGTAGGTGTGGTGTCTGTAAAGAATGCCTATAATCTATCTATGAATACCTCTTCAGACTGTTGTTGAGTGAGGAGGAGGAGGAAGACCGGAATAATGTTGCATCCAAGAAGAGGAAGAAGAAAGAGAAGAAGAAGAAGAGAAGGAAAGAGAGGAGAAAGAGACATGGGAGGCATTCAGGCAGCAGCGGGTCGGAGTCAGACACTGTCTACCCCAGCGACCTTCTGAAGAAGGGGGCAGAGGAGCCTAGGTATGACCCCTGTTCCCCCGAATCAGGAATCCTCCTAGGAACAATCTCTTTGACTGGGTGAGAAACAGAGAGAGTGAGAGTGTTTCTGGGAAGTGTTGGGGAGGTTTGAGTATCTTGGACAACTGCCAAGACTCTCGTCTCTGAACCAGCCGGGGAGAAGTAGCCTGAATCTGAAATGGTACCTTCTACACACACACACACACACACACACACACACACACACACACACACACACACACACACACACACACACACACACACACACAAACTCTGTCTCTCAAGGACAGACTCCCCATTAAGAGGTTGAGGTAACTCATCTATCTTCTGAGATGTCCCACTGTCTCAAACACTTCCCAGAGAGCAGGACCTTCATGCTAGAATAAATTGGTTATGATGGTGTTCCTTTTATCTCTTTTGTGACTGTTTGCCCTATCTGTCTGTCTTTCTGGCCTGTCTTCCTGTGTACCTGTCTGTCTGTGTACCTGTCTACCTGCCTGTCTTCTTCTCCAGTCCACAGCCCCAGGTCCAGGGCCAGCTGGAAGGGAAGTTTGCATGGTTGGATGACCTCCAGAGTCCTCCTGCCCAGCTCTTCTGCCTGGACCGTAAAGCAGACTCTGCAAACTGGCAGTACAAGTCTCTGTACAGGGGAGACATTGCCAGGTAACACCCCCCCTTCTTCTCCCCCTTCCATCGCTTTCTCCATCTTGCATCATTCTCTCCACAGCGAAGTTTCTCCATTCCTCTTACTTTGCTTCTCCTCACTTCAGTCTCCCTCTTCTCAGCTAGTCTCTCTCAGCTCACCTGTCTTCCTGTGTTCCAGGTACAGGAGGAAAGGCCAGTCCTGTCTGGGCCTGGACCCACTCAGGCAGGCCATTAGCTGGGCCGAGACCCAATCCTCCAACAGGAAGCGATCTGACAAGAACAGGAAGCAGACAGAGCGCTACTTCTGCTCCTCTGCCCGCCCTCTGCTGAAAGCCCCTGCCGTTCCCTCCCTCCCCGGGGAACCAGACCCCAGCACCACCCTGGAGTACCTCCCCCTGCCTCTCTGCCCCGAGGAGGGCGGTGCTGGGGTGAGGTCTGGACCTGTGAGCTCGGTCAACCCCCTAGGGGTGTACGATGTCTCCACCTCCCTTTGGCTCCAGGGCCGTGGCCACAGTGAGCAGGCCCAGGCCCAGGAGCCCTCCAGGGACAAGGACAGTAGCACCTCCCTGCTGGCCGGGAGGGTAGAGGACTTCAACAGGAGGCTGAGAGAAACACCCACAGACGCTCAGCTCTGGCTGCAGTTCCTGCACTTCCAGGTTTGTTAGGTTATCAGGAGGTTAGCACATAGTTTGATGAATGACAATAGTTTGATGCTTGATGCATAGTTTGAAGCGCACTGTTACATTAACCACCAGTTGCCTAACCACCTCTCTTGTCTCCTCCCAGGATGAGCTGTGGGATGCGGGAGAGTTTGGAGGCGAGGGGGGATCGAGAGAGGGCGAGCGTGGCGGCCGGTCGTTGCGAGCGTCCGTGGAGAAGAAGATGAGCATCGTGGAGCGTGCATTAGAGAGTAACCCGGCGAGCGTGGCCCTGCAGCTGGTGAGGCTCGGTCTGAGCCGGGAGCTGTGTGAGCCTGCCGCCCTGCAGAAGGAGTGGAGGAAGCTGGTGTTCCTGCACCCCAACAGCGCACCCATCTGGAGGGAGTACCTGCTGTTCACGCAGAGTCACTTCAGCACCTTCACCGTGTCAAAGGTCAACTCCGCCTACGGCAAGTGTCTGAGCACGCTCGCCGCTGTGCAGGATGGAAGTATGACGTCACACTCAGCCCTGCCCGGCACCCAGGAAAGCATGCTGGGTAAATGAGTTTACATACTACTTTAGGTCAACCATTCTCTCTTTCTCCTTTGGTGTCCCTGCACGTCCCCCACAGCTGTAGTCCTGGCTGACAGAGCCATCTGCCAGCCCCCCCACCCCCCCCTGACTGGCTCCGCTAGGTATGGGTGATGACTCATGTCGTCTGCTGCAGTGGCCTTGCCCATGAAGGGGAGACACGCAGGGTTGCGGATGATGTAAACAGCCAATGTAAATATTAGTACAGCAGAACAGAACACACAGCAGAGCTGGATCAGGTTTCTCTGTGCTGCCTCCAGTTCCTGTTCGCCTGCTGTGCTGCTGTCCTGCTGCAGATATCGACCTGCTGGTGCCCAGCGTCTGACTGGCCGGAGTGTTTTCCCTGACAGAAGGGAGGGAGGGGGAGTGGGGGAGGGAGGGAGTGTCAATGAGTGGGTGGATGCAGGGAGGTGAGGAGTTGCCAGAGATGGAGTGCAATGCGCCGGCTCTGGTTTCAGCTCTTTCATGGCTGACTGCTGAAAGCAACTCTAGATCTGTCAGTGGCGATTCATTTCTGGTCCTGGTTACAGGCGCCATCCGGTGGTCAAGCAGGGGTAATGCAGTACAAACGTGGGCGATGTGAAGGTTAAACGTTGTAGTGTGTGATGTAGTGTTTTTGGTAATGCTCTCTGAGCTATAGACAGTCTGTCTACTCCCTGACTCAGCAAACCACTGAAGTGATTGGCTTGGTTGTCGCTGTACATGATGTTAAAGATTACCTCAAGGAGGAGAGGGGGCATAATAACAGGAGCGGCCGATTAGTTATTTGCGACGAATATAATGTCGGCTGTAGTCTTTTAATGAGCTGTCAGAGGGAAAGTTGTTTAAACCTGACTCAGACTCACTGTCTCTAGGCTGCTCATCCCATAATTATCCTTAAGAATAATCAGAACCTCATGAATACTAAGATGAATAATTAAGGAAGTAATAATGGCTTGTGAAAGTCACGTGACCTGGGGATGGAGGATTTAATTGGCCTGCTGAATATTTAATTCTGGAGAGATTATCTGGTATTTGTTTTTTTCCCACACTCTCATCATCACACACAAACACACCCACACTCCTACTCTCCAACACAAACAGTCCTTTCTCCTCCACCTCATTAAAGCTTGCAAGTCTTTCATCTATTAAGTACCTTGCACACTAATCCACCTGCTGTGAATCATGCAGGAATGGGCTGTCTTAACAAGCTTTTTTCCCTTCCTTCCTTCCTTCCTTCCTTCCTTCCTTCCTTCCTTCCTTCCTTCCCTCCTTCCTTCCTGTCTGTCCATCGGGCTGCCAGACATCTTTGTGCAGCAGTGTCATTTCCTGCGTCAGGCGGGACACTCGGAGAAGGCAGTCTGTCTGTTCCAGGCTCTGCTAGACTTCACCTTCTTCAAACCAGACAGCGTGAAAGACCTGCCCACCAGACAGCAGGTACACACATGCACACACACGGCTCGTCGACAGGGAGAAGACATGATGGGTTTTTAATCTCCCGTTCAGTAGATAATAAGTGTTGTAAATATGAATGTATTTGTGGATGTGTCCCGTTTTTTATGCGTCTTACCCAGTTTTGTGTGGTGTGTGTGTGTGAGACACAAACGCATTCTCTATCAGAGACTGAGGCATAATTGCACATGTAATCTGTTCTAATGAGCACCATACTGCATGCATTGACATGTTAAACACGTCCTTACCATTCATTACCCAGCTTGTTTAACACTGCTGTGCGTGCAGGTGGAGTTCTTTGAGCCCTTCTGGGACAGCGGGGAGGCCAGGGTGGGGGAGAGGGGCGCGCGAGGCTGGAAGGCCTGGATGCTTCAGCAGGAGAGAGGGGGCTGGCTTCTGCCTAATACAGGTAACATGTTACACACACACACACACACATACACACATGCACACACACTGTATATAACCTCAGTGCTGGGTGTTTCAGATGAGGATGATGAGGATGATGAAGATCCAGAAGAGGAGCTGAAGGACAGGACCTGGCCAAAGTGGAGGATCTGGTTGGACATTGAGACATCCCGCGAGGCCAACCATTGGCTGCCCTGGAGGCCGGACAAAGCCAAGGGCCAATCAGTGGAAGACTGTGAGGACCCAGACAGACAGGTATTGGCTGAGGCCTCTGAACACCTGGCTTTTCTTATAAAGCTCTGGAGTGTAGTTGTTAATAAATACTTATTGTTACGATCTCCTTCTCTCTTCCAGGTTCTGTTTGATGACATAGGTCAGTCTCTGATTCGTGTGAACAGCCCAGAACACAAGCTACAGCTAGTTGTTCACTTCCTACAGTTCATGGGGTTGCCTCCAGGGGCGCTAGACTGCTCCTCTAACCGTACCACCCCCTGGTGGAGCTCTCTGCTTGAGGACCTGTCTCTCCTGGGGGAGGGGCCCCAAGCTCAACCGCCACTCACAGCCTACCACCTCCCATCCCCATTGGTCAGCCCCGTGGGACACATGACCACTCTGCAGGGTGCCAGGAAGTGGGCAGATCTGGGGAAGCAGGGGGAGGAGTTTCTCACCAACGTGTTCCAGATGCTTCTGCCTCTGTTCCCTTCCAAGCAGAGAGCAGTTCTGTATCTCTGCTGGCTGCAGTACGAAAAACTCAAGGTAGGTCCTCTCTACTCCCCTCAGGGTATTCCTGCTCTTTCCTCTCCCCATTCAGCTCACCTGCCTCTCCCCTACCTGATCCAGGTGCTGCACTGTGTGCGCCGTGGCAACAAGCGGCGTCTTCGCATCCAGGGGAAGAGGAGCAAGCGTGTGGCCAAGTGTCTCCTCAAAGAGCCGGAGAACCGCGGCTGGCTGCCTCTCTGGTGTGAATACGCACACCTGGAGTGGCTTCTGGGTAATCTAGCAGACGCCCGCAAGGTGTTTGACTCCGCCCTGGTGCTGGGGGTCTCCGGGGGGCTGGCAGACTCGTCCCTCTGCCACCTCTGTCTGCTGTACGCCCAGCTGGAGGTAGAGGAGGCAGCAGGGCGGGGCGTGGGTGGGGGGTGTCAGGGTGGGCCAGCCACAGGCTCAGCTGCTGTGTACATACTGACCAAACTGGCTGAGGGGGGCAGCTACGCAGCCTTCTCTGGAGAGCTGGCTCCTGTGGCGGTGCTGAAGGCTAGAAGGACATACGAACTGGCCCTGCACGCCTGCCTGGCTAGCCTGGAGAAGCAGGAGGACCCTGGGAAGGAACTGAGCGCTCAGGGGCAGAAGCTTGGGGGCTTGGGGCAGTGGAACCAGCCCAGCCTGGTGTCGGGCCTGGTGGGCTGCTATGCTCTGTTCCAGTACCTGACTGTGGGGGTGGAGGCTGCTGAGGCTGTGTACAGCCTGGCCAGGGGAAGTTTGGGCCAGCTCCATTCCAGGCCTGAGCCTACGAGCGATTCTAACCAGGCTAATACTAACGCGGATCCTAGCCCAGCTAGCGACGTGAGTGCTAACCGGTTAGCCTCGGAGTGTGAGTACCTGGCTGTCCAACAGGCTGCGCTGTTGCACTACCACACCAGCACCAGCGTGTACCCGCTGCGCCCCCTCAGAGAGACACTCACATCTGCCCTGCAGCTACACCCCACTAGCGCCCCCCTGTGGCGGCTCTATATGCAGGTGGAGAACCGCTACCACAGTGCTGGCAGGGCTCGAAGGTTCTGCCATGGCGTTTCCAGGGGCTGTGCCAGCGTGGTGCCTCGGCTCTTCACCATCAGCGCAGAGCAGCACAGGAAGCAGCTCCTGGACTCTGCCCTCAGGTGAGAACAGAGAAGATCCTACATAGTTTTGGGGTGAAACCATGTTCTATGCCTTGTAGACTCCAGGCTACTGTAGTTTGTATCAGAGCAACATACCAGGGTTGTCTGAAGGGTTGGAAATATAATGTTGTTCTGTGCGGCCGTCTCTATGTACAGGTGTTGTTCCCATGGTGAAGCACTTCCCACCCTGCCAGAGAACGGACTTAGCAACCGTATCCGCTCGCTGTTTGAGAACGCCCTAGCGACCAAGCAGGGGGCCCACTGCCCCCTGCTGTGGAGGATGTACATGCACTTCCTGGTGAGACAGGAACAGGAAACGCAGTTGACAATACTCTTCCAGTAGATGACATAACACCAGCTGCATCTGCATTGGAAGTTGTTACGTTTCTTTGTGTGTAGTTTTGATGAGTCATGTTTCCATGTGTGTGTTGATGTCATGTGCTGTCCAGGTGTCTGATGGGAGTGTGGAGAAAGGCAGGGCCGTCTTCTACAAGGCTTTACAGGAGGTTCCCTGGGCTAAGGTCAGTACATCCAAAATATATCACACATCTTTGTGTAGGCTAAAACATTTAGTATCTTTTTTAACTCTGGAATGTTCCGGGCTGTATTGAAACTGTGTGTCTGCAGGGAGTGTACATGGACGCGGTGCGTCTGTTCCCAGAGCACATGCAGGAGTATCTGGACCTGCTGACAGAGAAAGAGCTCAGACTGAGGCTACCCATGGAGGAAATAGACATCCTGCTGGAGGACTGACGCTTCCCACAATGCACTGCTGCTACCATGCCAGGAGAGGTTGTTTGGATTAACGTTTGATTTTACTGTAACTGATGTGACACTGTAAATATAGATATATCAGTATTTTGATGTATCCAATTAATTTACCTGTTTAATAAATTACTTTTTACAAAAAAATATTGCTTCAGTTTAGAAGACGATTTTAGACAGTTCAGATTACAAATTTCCCTACTCTATTACTGATTAGGCAAGTGACTCATTTTGAATTTGAGTGAGTGAACATTTCGTGAGAAAGTTGGGACAGAGAGCTTTTCATTATGAATACAAACTTTATTGTAAATACAAATCCAGAGGTGTGTTTGCCATAGTGCCAACATATAATACTCAGCCACGCTCAGACGACATTACAGCCAAAGTATAGAAGCCTTTGATTCTACAGAAAGGGGAGATGAACATCAAGTTGAACAGATCTGTGAGTCTGTGGGCAGCAGGGATACTGGCCAGTTAGAATACTCAGATACGTCCTGCTGTGCTACCTTCTTGTGATCTGATATGGGTCTAAATTGGAGGCAGCTGTGAACAGTAGTACCTACCCCATCAGGTTGAATCAGACAGCTCCTTAAAGAAGGGCAGGGAGTAGGACTGATGCCTTTTTAACTGAGACTGAAGTAGTGACAGATGTGGGGCCAGTTTGAAAGAGAGGACTGATGGGAAGGGGTGGAGGTTTGGGGGAGGGACCAGGGAGGGTGGAGGTTTGTTAGAGGTAGAGTCCCTCAGGTGTCCCTTCCTGCTTCTTGTAAAGGACGTTCTCCTTGGACTTCTTAAAGTCCTCATTGGTGACCTTCATCCTCCTCTCCCTCAAAGCCATCAACCCTGCCTCTGTACAGATAGCCTGAAGGGAGAGAGAGAAGGAGGATGTAGAGAGAAAGAGGGAGCGAGGAATGGAAGAAAAGAATGTGTGTAGTTAGAACCAGATCAGGAGAGGAACATCCTGTGAAATACCTTACATCATCACATCTCAACTCTACATTCAACCTCCATATTGGTACTCCCATGATGCACCTTTATGTCTGCTCCTGACAAGTCATCCTTAGCCAGGATGAGGTCGTCCAGGGTTACATCATCCGCTACGGTCATCCTGCTGGTGTGGATCTGGAAGATTCTCCTCTTGGTCTTCTCATCCGGCAGGGGGAACTCAATCTTACGATCTATACGACCTGGGGAAGGAGAGCAGGGGAGGACAGGAAGTTATGGAATCTACTGTAACTGTGCTGTTGGACTATGTCTAGAATCTATGTATGGGTGTGTGTGTGTGTGTGTACCAGGTCTAATCAGAGCAGGGTCCAGTGTCTCTATGCGGTTGGTAGCCATGATGACCTTGACATCTCCCCGAGAGTCGAAGCCGTCCAGCTGGTTAAGAAGCTCCAGCATGGTCCTCTGGATCTCCCTCTCTCCTCCTGAGTTGGAGTCATACCTGGATGAAGAACACACACACACACACACATTAGTCACACAAGGCTTAAACGCTCAGATCATCAAATCCAAATGTATTTGTATAGCCCGTTTTACAAGCAGTATCACAGAGGGCTTCATACATACACCCAACACCCCTCAACCAACCTACCTTTTGGTTCCGATGGCGTCGATCTCGTCTATAAAGACGATGGAGGGGGCGTGTTCCTCAGCCACCCTGAACAGCTCTCGCACCAGCTTGGGTCCGTCTCCTAGATACTTCTGGATCAGCTCCGAGCCAACCACACGCAAGAAGGTAGCCGACGTCTGGTTGGCTACCGCCTTGGCTAGCAGGGTCTTACCTACCAATCAGAGAGGAGGATGATGACCATGAGGAAGAGGGGGATAGTCACATGTGGAAGTGCCATGATGTGGAAGACCTGAGGGGAGGTGTGTGTGTCTGTCTGACCTGTGCCAGGGGCTCCATAGAGGATGACCCCTTTGGGAGGTTTGATGCCCATTTCTTCATAGTATTCTGGGTGGGTCAGAGGCAGCTCCACTGACTCCTGATTGGACCACACACCGGCAAGAGTCGTCAGTCAGGACAAACAGCCAATCAGCACCAGCATTGAGACATGCAGCCAATCAATCCAATTAAGTACATACACACTTATTATGAACGACAATGTTAAATGATGTGTAGGAGTTGTGTGTGTGTGTGTGTTGGCCCTGACCTTGATCTCCTGGATCTGGTTGTCCAGTCCTCCTATGTCAGCGTAGGTCTCCTGGGGGGCTTTCTCCACCTTCATCACCGTCACCAGGGGGTCGGTATCATCCATCAACACCCCAATAACTGCATGGACCTGAGGACACACACACAAGGACAATTAAACACACAGACATGACACACACACACATTACATAAACCCACACACACACACACCCCTATCCTACCTTGTGGTTGAGGAGAACAGAGCAGCCAGGCTCCAGCAGGTCTTTGTCCACAAAGGACAGGATGCTGACATAGTGCTCCGAGCCCACTGAGGTGGACACGATGGCATGGTTGTCATCGATGATCTCCTCCAGGTTCCCCACTGACATGGGGGTTCCTCTCAGGTCATCCACCTTGGAACGCTCCTCCTGGAACCACGGCAGTTTGATCACAGGTATGAGTTTATATGAGAATGAGAGAGACAGAGATAGAGAAAAAGACAGAGAGAGAGAGAAGGACGCCATCCAGAGAGGACCATGCTAGGTGAGCTCAAGGCCTGTGCAGGATGTGATGCGCAGGATGTGATGTGCAGGATGTGATGCGCAGGATGTGATGCTGTACCTCCTGTTTCTCCTCCAGAGGCTTCATCTGCTCCTGGTTCCTGATGAACTCCTCCTCCATGAGGAGGTAGTCCTTGATCCTCTCCTGCTTCAGCAGCTTCAGACGACACTGCGTGTGTGGGGTGACTGGACAAGGGATGGGGGGGGGGCAGGGGGTTTCAGTACACCACGGCTAAAATAACCAGAGAACTGGTTGGTGATGTAAGTTGTTAAGTGCAAAGCTTAATTAAATGTATGGGAGAAAGCAGAACCAGAAATCAGGGCTATGGTTTTCTCTGTGTGTGCGTGTGCGTGTGCATGTGAGTCTGTGTGTGTGTGTGTGTGTCGGTGTGTGTGTGTGTCGGTGTGTGTGTGTGTGTGTGTACCTAGAGGCAGCTTGCTGGCAGCATCAGGCCCCTTGGTCCTCTTCTTCTTCTTGCCGACTCTGGTGGGGATCGGGGGCTCATACTTCTTCTTCTTGTCCTAAGAAAAAAAACACCACACTGTGTGAAGGAAACATCCATGCCCACCAACAGCCCAGCATCAACTTGTGAGTGTTAATGAAAGCTTTTTATTACTAAACGAATATGACATCAAATATATTAGCCTTCCACACCAATGGGATGAAAGGGATTACGCTTATGAAGGGATTCGAAAAACAAAAATCTGATCAACTTCAGCCTGAGATATGTTTACCTTGTCATCTTTCTTTCCTCCGCCGGGACCGTGTCCTCCGCTTTGACTTTGACCCTAAAACGAACGACAACATTAATGACATTCACATTATCAATACCTGAAAAAAGATTAAAGAAGAATTAGCAGCAACTAAACAGCTCTACTGCAGGTGAAACGCTGAAGTGGCTAGTTTAGCAGCTAGCAGGCTAAATGCGAGCTAGCATTTATTTCAGATTAATAGACTGTAAGAATAGAGAATTAACACTACGACAAGGTTAAACATTTAAACAGAAAGGTACAAGACCTATCGTATATTTGCCGAGATAACATGTGGATAATATACAGTATCATTGAAGATATTGTAAAAAGCTGGAAACTGCTGGCTCACTTACCATCGCTCTTTCAGTTTGTCGCAGTCGCTGACGTTATACGTCACGATGTAGTTTTTTTCTTTTTTCCTTTTTTTTCTTCGGACGGAAAAATCAGCAACTTTCTGAACCTTATATATTTTTAAATAATTTGGGCAACTTTTAAATAAATTCATATTTCCATTCCATTTTAATGTTTATGAAAGACGTCTACATTACAATAACATTACGATTAAATACGCTTGAAGTGAACGATGGTTGACAGCGAAGAAAATAAATCCTGTTTTTGTAATACATAAATGTCTTGTAATCAAATAGAAGTGGTCCAAACTACCTTTGTGTTATTATTGATAAATGTGTCCACTGAAAGGTTAAAGGAAGGGCCCACAAGCAGAAGATCAATACGCGTGTTCCTGCAGAAGCAGAATTGAACCAAGACTGTCCAATAGATGGAGCTGACAACCTTCCTTGTGTTGTTTGATTGAGGAACGATTTTAGGATGAGAACGGGGGTTAGAGAGGGGTGTTTTTTTCCACTTCAGAGCACAGCTATTTAAAGATGTCAGCAGAACCAGCTGACCACCCAGAACTGCAACCCGGCCAGGGTGGGACCATACTTGTAGCAGCATCCAGCCTACCTCTCTCTGACTGTCTCTCTCTTGTTCTCTCCCTCTTCCCCTCTCTCTGTCTCCCTTTTTTCCTGTCTCTCTCTCTCTGTCTCCCTGTCTTTCTTTCTGTCTCTCTCTGTGTCTGTCTCCCTGTCTTTCTGTCTCTCTTTCCACCCCCACCTCCTTTATCTGCCTGTTGGACTCCTTTCCTCAATCAAACAGAAACTAGGATCCCCCCCCCCCACCCCTTCCCGTCTCTGTTCCAGCTGTGAGCGTATAGCTGACTGCCCCATTGTACCGGGAACGTGCTTGTTTGTATGGATGTGTTGTGCCAAGAAAAAATGGCAAAGCGTCTTACTTGGCACCAGTTTCTGACAGGCATACAAGGATCCCTCCACCTATCCACACATCCTGCCACCCTGCCAGTGTTTCTCTCCCACCTTATTACCTACCGCTGGGGAATGTCACTGGCCTCTGCCAACTCACTCAGCCTCCAGGAAATCACTTGGTCCTACGCTGTTATCCTCTTGGCTTTTCATGCCTGAACACTGTTTTCTCTGCATCACAGCTTCAGGTTCAGTTTGAAGAAGTCCTTTTTGCCTCTCCCTCTTTCGACATGTCTTCCTCTCTCCCCTTCCTCGCTCCTCTCTCTCTCTCCCCCTCTCTCTCTCTCCCTCTGTCCCCCCCTCTCTCTTCTCACTGTCTTTGTCTCCCTCCTCTCATTCTCTCACTCTTTCTTTACTTCACTCCCTTTGTTTTTGTCTCACTGTCTCCTGACTGTTCTTCACACTCTCTTTCTTTTGACTTGTCTAACCTTGCTCTGATTTCACAGAGCGTGCCAGGGTTGGAAATTGAATAAAATTCACAAAACATTACTGTGACATAAGTAGCTTAGTGCTGCCTCTATCTGCTAGTGTTAACTCAGAACAGCAGTGAGTGCTGCTGAGCTAGGTCAGATGACATTAGCATCAGTCACGCTGACACAGCCAGCCGTCCTCTATACACACCAGGGTCACATGCTTATTACTGTATGTGTGAATGACCTAAGGTACACTGGATTTAGTCTGTCACCTCAATTGATCTGTAGTAAACAATCCTTGAAGTACAAAACCGCATTATTGTGAGCTAAATCAAGTGAACCTTACCACAGATTGTTTCAATCTGAACTTTGCCATTCAACTCTAGCTCTGCTCCAGTGGCTAGTTTGGTCTCAGGAGCCCCCGCTAGCGAGCCTAGTAGTTTGGCCCGTAAAGAATGCTCGTTAAGGTTCCAGAATACTTCCAGAAGGTTCTGGATCAGTGTTGCCAGGAGCATTCCTTGTCCAAAGCAGACGGGATTAGAACACGAATAGTCATGTATGATGTATGAGAGCAAGGCAGTGTGACATCATCAGCGTCTCACCCCTCTCTGGTCACAGGCAATTACCAGCCTGCCCCTGCTTCCCTCTCCCTGCCTGTCTCCCCTCCTCCCTTTCCCATCTGACCTGGGGTGAGGCAGAGACGGAGAGCATCTGACTGATTTTATTACAACCAGCAGCCAACCTCGATCTGTAGTCCTCTCTCTATCTGCGTGAATAAAAGTGATATTTCTCCCGTCTAAACAGCTATGCTTCCATCCTCGCTGTTATCCCTGCCTCCTCACGTCTCTCTTGCACCTTTCCGCTGTTCCTTATGTATATCATCCATCCCCTCCACCCCTCCCACCTGTGTGCTGGCTGCTGCATTATTCACTTCATGGCCTTATCGTCTTTGCTTCCTCGCCTCCTTCCTTCCTTCTTCATATCCCTCTCTACCCGTTCTCTCGCTTCCCCGCCGTCAACCAACCACGTTCTTTCTCAGCTCCGATCGTCCGTCAGGTTGACCTGCACCATATGCTGCGCTTTCTTTTATTGTCACCGGTTTAAGTGTTTCTGTATTTCAACCATGTTAATGGCCCCAGCTCTCCTCTCTCCCGGTTATTAGACGGCTTATTAGCTGACACATCAGTGACAGTGTGTGGAGTCTCTCTTCGTTTGATGATAGCTGTCCCTCATCTTCATCACAAACACTGACAAACTGGTTTGTCATGCCGCACAGTCGGCGGTTTATCTTCATTACATTGCTCTCTTTATCTGCCTCCCGCTGCTTCAGCTCTGACAGGCCAGCCTAGTCCGACGCTGTCAGGCTTTCCAATCTGAAACGGAACGATGGACATTTTTTCAAACTGTCAGTTGCTTGTGCTTTCACATTAAGCTGAAAGTACCAGTCTGCTTTCCTCTGATAAAAGGAATGTATTCCTTGCAGCGCGGCTATTTCAGGGCTAATTTCTTTCCGCAGGTCTCCATAACAGGTTCAATTCATGCCGTCATAGACATATTCTAACAGTCTACTTTATCAGATTCTACTTTATAGAACATACATATTGAAACAAGCCATGGTTGCGCCGTACCAACCTCAGGGGACAGGGTCAACATGGTGATCTAGACCCTGCCTATGACAGAATCCTGCAGAGAATCCCTTGATTCATGAGTTATGTGAAGGAAGGGATGGAGAGAAGGGGAAGGCATCGCCAAAAGAGCAAGAAGAATGGAAGAGATGGAGAGAGAGAGAGCAGAGGGGTTGTAGAGGAGATATGGAAGGAGAGTGAGGTGAAAAGGGGGAGAGGAGAGGAAGCAGAGACTCAGCGGAACCTTCTATCTCTCCAAAAGATGTCAAGGCCAGGAAGCAATTATAATAACAGACAGCTGACAAACCTGTCACCTCGCAGAAAAGAAGGGAGCGAGGGAAAGAGGGAGGGAGAGAGGGAGAGGTGGAAGAGAGAGAGAAAGACTGTGAATAGCCAAGGTGATTCTCTATCATCTGTTCCGAGTGAAAAAAGAGGAGAGAGAGAAAAAGTGTGTGTGCACATGTGTGTATTTTACAGTAAGGGTTTGAGCATGTGAAAGTGTGTTTAAGTCTATGTGTGTATGGCAAGGAGTGAAAGACAGAGACAAGGACAGACATAGAGAGAGAAAGAGAGAGAGAGAGAGAGAGAGAGAGAATAAAGAGAAACAGAGAGGGAGATTGAGAGGAGAAAGAGAGAGGGAGTGAGAAAGAGAGAGAGAGGAAACAGTGAAAGAAAATATGACGTCCTTGAGGCTGCCACTGTCTGGCAGACCAAAAAAATCAGAGTAGCTAATGCTGGATTTATGCCTCTATCCTTCACAAGTGTCTCTAACTGGCGTATCTTTGTTGAAAACAATTAGAGTGACAGAGATACAGAGACTTGGCAGACTATGTGAAATGCTGCATGTGTGATTCATTTTTCACCTGGGGAAGGTTGTCTATATTAGACACAAAGGTAGTAACTAATAACTGAAGAAAAGAAGAGAGGAGGAGACGGGGAAGAGGATGAGCAGGAATAGATGAGGGTTTGTGTATTTCCACCCACAGGGACCCTCCTCCACCGCCTTCCTCCTTCCTCCTCCCTCCTTCTAATTTCTCAGGTTGCACACACTGTCAAGGATGCAGAAACAGACTAGAGAGCTTTTGAATGATTCTTTATTGGTTATTCCAAACTGTCAAACCCAATACGTTTGCTGAGTTTGAACAGTACAGAAATACCCATATATGTTTCCACCCATACAACAAGGTGAGTCGAAAGTTTGTGGAGACCAGAGAGAGAGAGAGAGAGATAGAGAGAGAGAAATACTCCTTAACACCAAAATATAAATCTTGTTGATTTGTATTTTCCCCATCACATGAACGCATGTGTTTGAGCAGCTGGTGGTTTGAACCTGCTCTCCACCATGTTTTTTGATGATAGTTCTGATAGTACCTTCCATACATACATCTGCATTTCTGCATGCAGGTGATTTAGTGCCCATGGGCAGACATCTCTTTGTATGCAGACATAAATGTTTAATGTTCATGCACACATACAGAGGATGTGCTGCCATGCATAGAGATAAGTTACGCATTATCTCCATGATGCATAGGTATGTGTGTGTCTATGTGTGTGTGTATACACATATGTGTGTGCGTGCATGTGTTTGTGAAATGAGATACTGTATATTAGTATTCTCTAATAAGCTTCAGGGACTCAATTGTGACATCACTAGCCAATCAGGAGGCAGCTTCCGAGCTGTGGGACCTACAGCTAGACGTACCTCTAGGGCACGGCATGCTGGGATATATACTACTAGACAATAGGAGGGAACTGGAGAGGCAGGAGGGGGAATGGAGTCATGAGGGAGAAAAGAGCAACGCAGAGGAAAAGAGAGGTTAAAATAGGGGAGGAGAGGAGGTGAGGAGAGGAGAAGAGAGGGAAGGAGAGGAGAGGAGGAGAGGAGAAGCGAAGAGAAGGGGGAGAGGGGAGGAGAGGAGAAGAGAAGAGAAAAGGGGAGAGGGGAGGAGAGGAGGGGAGCGGAGGAGAGGAAAGGAGAAGAGAGGAGAGACAGAAGTGTGTGTGTGACTTGAATGTCCTGCTGGGAGGTCAGGAGTAAACCAAGCTGCTGTCTGCTCTCCTGCTGGCAGATGAGGGATGGCGTGTGTGTGTGTGTGTGTGTGACTCCGGGGGGCTGCAGACACAGCGTAGCCGGTGTCTTGTGTTGAGCCCTGGCGAGAGGCAGTGGCTCCAGAGCCTCAGAGGAGCAGTGGGAGAAAAGGAGTGATTACTGGCAGACAGGCTGGGAAGTGGGTGTGTGTATGTGTGTGTATGTGTGTGTATGTATGTGTGTTTGTATGTGTGTGTTAGATATGAAGCAGGTTTGCATTGACATAACATGAATGTGGGTGTAAGTTCTTTGCCTGCTTGAAGGGATTTAAAGGTGACATAAAGACTGAAAAAACATGAGCGTGTCGACTCTGGAGTATTTCTGTTATCGGTGAGGAGGGGAGAGGAGAGAAATTCCGTCATCCCTTCCAGTGTGAATGTACCAGCGAGAAGCTACTAGTGATTCTCCTCATGGCTGATTTCACAATATGAGAGCTTTAGACAAACTCTCTCTCTTTCTCTCTGTTCCTTTCATCTCTCTATCTGTCTTTCCTCTCTCATTTCTCTCTCTCTCTCTCTCTCTGTCTCTCTCTCTCTCTCTCGGCCTCTTCAACTCTTCCTCTCATCTCTCTCTCCTCTCAAATTCTCTTTCTCTTCTCTCACCAACCTCTCTCTTCCTCCTCCTGTCCACACAAACGCACTCAGAATATACACAGTACAAAAACCCTGGACAGAGTTCTGCTTCGAAACATGCGTGTTTGCACGTGTGTATGGATACATGTGTATGTTTGCAGTTCTGTATGCAGTACAGTATCTGTATGACTTGAATCTCTCGTTTGACCATGGACGATGGAGTCTATCTGCATCAAGGCATTGTTGGGAAAAATGGTCTTCGACTGTAGTTAGTGTGCTGACAAATATCAATATGACACGTATCCAAAACAATTTAACAAACCACTGAACAAATCAATTACACTTGAATCCCAACATTTCCATTTCAAAGACATTTAAATTTCATTTAAAATGTTGCTTGTCCAGCATCAGGATATGACTGGCTCATTTATCAAATGTATGTGTGTGTCTCTGTGTGTGTGTGTGTGTGTGTGTGTGTGTGTGCCTGCCCAAGTGTGTGTGACGCAGTGGAATGCTGTGGTGTCCCAGCCTGTTGTGATGTCACAGTAATTGGCTGTGTTATCAGGGAGAAAGAAGCTGTCCATCTGCTCTGACACACTCCACATCCTTACTGTAGAGAGAGGGAGAGCAGGGGAGAGAGACATCGAGAGAGAGAGACAGAGAGGGGGAGAGAGAGGGAGAGAGAGAGATGGGTAGAGGGAGAGAGATAGGGAGAGAGAGAGGAAGGGAGAGGGAGAGAGAGAGGTAGGGAGAGAGAGAGAAAGAGGGAGAGAGGGAGAGAGAGAAAGAGAGAGAGAGAGAGAGAGAGGGACAGAGGGAGAGAGAGAGAGGTCAATATCATTGATCACTCTGCTCCATTGATCCATGTCACTTGCCAGATAATCCCCACACAATCCTGTATGCTAGAGCAGGGGCGTATATCAACACAAACACACACACACAACACACACAAACACACACACAGATGCTCACACACACCGCCAAAAAAATGAACAAACACAGAGAGCTACACACACAGACACATTCACCACCACTAATCTGCAGCATCCCTGGTTATAAATAAATAAAATGGCCCAGTTAGCTGAGACAACATGGAGATTTACTGAGGTCAATTAACACAAGATCACCTTCACGTCACTGGGATAATGAATATATTCATCAGAGGCAGAGGCCGACTGTTCCTGCACACACACAAACCCACCAACAGGATGTCCACGTTCACACACACACGCATACACACACACACACACACACACACACACACACACACACACACACACACGCACGCACGCACGCACGCACGCACACACACACACACACACACACACACACACACACACACACACACACACACACACACTAACTGACAAGTGTACACACACACAGACATGCTTGTCTCAGAGCTGTGC
Organism: Neosalanx taihuensis; assembly: GCA_030340665.1. NCBI lineage: Eukaryota > Metazoa > Chordata > Actinopteri > Osmeriformes > Salangidae > Neosalanx > Neosalanx taihuensis. The sequence goes on along the minus strand of CM059296.1, from coordinate 12,662,819 downwards.
TTGGTCCAGGTCTTTCTACTTCCTGTGTCCAGGCAGGTTCTGGTTTGACCTCTCTCCCCACTTCCCCCCCAAGGACGATGTCTGCTCAACACACATAACCACACAAAACAACTTCTCCCTAGTGTAATTTATTGACAACACTTCGACCACAAGGTCTTTATCGGGTCTCCATTATCACACACACACACAATGCACACATACTCGCACACACACATACATGCGAGCACAGGCACACATACACACACACACACTCCGGCAAGGACAACAGTAACTTTTACGATCTTTTTCTCCTTGTGCGTGTGACCTCCTCCTCCTCCCATGATGCCATGCTGCCCATCTTTGTGTGGTGATGTCACAATGCCATCAGTGAATCTCCCCCCATCGTAACACCTCATTGACTTCATGGCGACAGTTTTGTCGGTTTGTGCTGTCCTGGGAACTTCCTGGGTCATTACTGGGACCGGAGCTGTGTGTGTGTGTGTGTGTGTACATGATTAGTTGGGTGGTCATTAGCCTAACATTGAATCGAGCCATGCATCCAGAAGGAAGCCATTACTGAAAAGCAGTCTATTGTTCATGATGCAGGCGTGTGCATGTGTGTGCGTATGTGTGTGCGTGTGTGTGTGTGTGTGTGCCTCCCATCAGTGTGGTCTCGCTCTCACCAAGGCAGAGCCACAGCAGCAGCTAAAAGCCGACTCCTGCCTTCTTGTTCTTCTGTCTAACCACAAAGCTCGCCTCCAACCCACCCTTTCATCAGGCATGCTGCTGTTTTTCCCCACAAACCTGAGTGTTTATCTATTCATAAAGCTCTTACTGCAAACATATAATACCTTCCAGTCATTACCAATCACTATCAATATTAATCCTTATTAATATTTAGAGCCTATCACCCAGGTCCCTGTCTGACTCTGCAGCATAGACAGAGTCAGAGAGATGAGGGATAGAGGGAAGAGAGGAGAGATAGGGGGAGGAGAAGAGGGATAGGGGAAAGAGAGGAGAGATAGGGGGAAGAGAGGAGAGATAGAGGGAAGAGAGGAGAGATAGGGGGAAGAGAGGAGAGATAGGGGGAAGAGAGGAGAGATAGAGGGAAGAGAGGAGAGATAGAGGGAAGAGGAGGGATAGAGGGAAGAGAGGAGAGATAGGGGGAGGAGAGGAGAGATAGAGGAAAGAGAGGAGAGATAGAGGGAAGAGAGGAGAGATAGAGGGAGGAGAGGAGAGATAGAGGAAAGAGAGGAGAGATAGAGGGAAGAGAGGTGGAGGAACAGACCAGAAAGATGGAGACCAAGACATGACATGGAGGAAGAGAGCAGAGGGAGGAGGATAGGAGAGAAGGAGAGGAGAAGAAGGAGGGAAGGGAGGGGGTAGAGAGGAGGGAGGAAGAAAGAGACAGATGATGGATCGGTAGAGAAAAAAAGGAGAGATGGAGGAAAGAAAGAGGGTAAATAATGCAGGAAGGATGACACAAGTCCCACAAACCGGTGAGAAGAGAGGGAGGTTACACTGAGGACACTTTGAACAAGGAAGAATGGAGGGGTGGGTGGGGGGGATGCGGAAGAGCAGGAATAGATATTAAAGACAGAGGGGAGATAGAGTAGGAAAGGTAATGTGTGTTATGGTCTACATCAGTGGTGGGTCACAGATCATCTGCAGACACTAAAACTAAATCAGCTAACTTTGAATTAGCTGAATTCTCCTTCTAAAGTATTTAGAGCGAGAAACATTTTTTCCCTGAATTTTATCTAGCGAACGGACATTCTTTGCACGCTGCTGCTGAAATAAGCAACATGCGGTGCAGCGTAAACCACAGCAGATCAGAAAATCATTTAAAAGACGTTTTTCGGAGAGATCGAGGAGCCTGGGTGGAGGTAGATTAGAGGCGTATAAAACATGATGGAGGACGTGTCTCTTTGTAATACGGCAGAGTATCTCTCTGTGTGTTGGTGTGCTTTACCATGTGTGTAGTGTGCCATGTGTACTGTATGTGGATTCACGTTTATATGACTGTGTCCTAAACACCACTGTGGTATGGGAGGACGTGCTCAAGAGTGTGTTGGTGTGTCAGCCTGACTGTGTGTGTGTGTGGGGTGCCTTTGTGGATGTGAGATGTGTGTGTGTGTGTGATTCCATTTATGGTATTAATGGACAGTAAAGCCGTCAAGCCAGCAGTGTTTTATAGATCTCTAAATATGACTGGTCCACTCCCTCTGTGCTCACTAAGCATCCAATGAGGCCATAATCACTGGCCCTTCAGCGGAATAGAGGGACAACCACCCCCCTACACAAGCCCCCCCACCCCACTCCTGCAAAGAGTTTAATGTGTGACGCAAAGACCCTTCTCTCCTGTCCTCCTCTCTCCTCTCCTCCCCTCTCCCTCTCCCTCTCCAGTGTGTTGCGGAGGTGATTCAACATCATCTGTCACAGCAGATCAGTCAGACAGTGTCAGCATCAGTCAGCAGGCATCATCACACATCTGATACGTGACATGTTTGGGGTTGTGTATACACGTGTGTGTGTGAGAGAGAGACCTTGGCCGTGGGGCGGGGGGTGGGGGGGTGCAGGGCGGTGGTGTCTGGCCATGGGTCATTTATCTTTGTAGCTGGGCCCAAACCACAGCCTCTCCTATCAGACTTGGACGGCACAAACTGTAAGCTCTGTGACCTTGAGTCACAAACCACGGCTCTTTATGAAATTCCCTTACATACGTATCCATTTATCACCCCATTCCCCTTCCTTCCCTTGTTTCCTCTCCCCTCCCCTCCCCTCCCTTCCTTTCTTCTCCTTTACACTCCTCCTATTAGCCCCTCTATTCTCATCTACCATTTTCAGAACAGTGCTATTATATTGAAGTATAGCGTGGTGAACCATCTGCTGCAGATGGAGATTAGTAATTGAATATGATTGTGTTTGTGTGTGTGTGTGTGTGTGCAAGTGCCAGAGAGTTTAAAGAACCTGCTTGTGACATATGACATCAGGGAAAGTGATCTGCAGCCAAACATGCAGCCCACCTTGCCCTAAAAGGTATTCCTGCGGTGTCAGGAAAAGTTGAACGAACATGTTGCCTCCCAGACTCCCACTAACCACAGAAAACAGAGGGACTGGTGTTTTTAAGAGGCTCGTGTTTTCATAATCTATTGGTGTTTAGTTGTTAAACAATCAATACCTCAATCAATAACAGGACTGTTTGTCCATCTGATTGCCCTGACAAATGTCCATAATTTATCAGTGCCCTGTAGGAGCGAGGTCATGCCCCCCTAGCCAATCATAAATGAGCTTCAGCCTGTTTCTAGGTAGACCCCCTGGCCTGCATATCCTCATTGATCTGCAGCTCAAAAACCTTTCATAATAAACTCAAAAACACACATTGAGGCAGTTCATCATGGCAGTACACAAAGTGAAGGATCATATCTTGCCATAGGCCTTCAGACAGAAGAGCGTAGTGGACTGGAAGACACCAGGAGAGGGAGAGAGGCTAGTGAGAAGTGCTCAGCATGGTAATCAGCCTATCACTGACACCAGGCAGACGGAGAGAGGGAGGGAGGTAGAAATAGAGGGAGGGAGGGAGATAAATACAAATTAAACAATGATAAAAGAGAGCGAGGAATAGTGAAAGATCGAAAGGGAGAGAGACAGAAACAGAGGGAGAGTTAGAGAAAGGTAGAAAGTGAGGGAGAGAGACAGAAGGAGGGAGAGAAAGACAGAGAGAGGAGCAAGAGAGGTAGAAAGGGTAGGGAGGGGGAGGGAGACGTAAAATCCCAAACTGTGCGAGAGAGCAGGAAGCAAGGAAGCAGAAAGCAGGAAGCAGAATGAGGCAGCAGATGATGATGAGTGTGGCTCCTCTTCCATTCTCTCAGTCCAGACTCTCATTACCTCTGACTGAGGTGAGCAGCTGTCGGCTGTAATGGAAGACAGTTAGAGCCAAGGAGGAAGGTAAGGAGGAGAGGTAGAAACAGAGTTGTCATGGCAGCCACAGCCCAGGGAGACTGACAGAGGAAGGATGGGAGGGGGCGGGACCGTCCCAGTGATGTCACAGTGACCAGGAACGGAGCACAACTGTCAACTCCTCAGGGAACTCTCCACAACTTCCCAATTACCAGTCTGCCAATGACAGAGACACACACATGACACACACCCACACACACACTCACACACCCGCATGTGAGCACACGCGCACACACAATCCCATCTATCAGTTGACGGCAGTTGAACTCGTGAGTCAAATCCCTCTTAGCGTATTTCTCTCTCCTGACTCCCTTGGGAAAGTTTGTGAGTGAGTGTGAGCTCTGGAGAGCGGGGGGGGGGGGGGGGGGGGGGTGCGGGGGGGGGGCTCCTCTTAGCTGAAGCTTCCTGTCAGCCTCTGGATGATTGTAAGTGGTACTCCAAGAGACGATCGCTTTGGGAGAAATTACCTGACCCCTGAACAGAACGCACACATGCACACACAGTAACCCTCTTTACCACAACAGCTTTTGTAGCAGAGCACTCTGCCCCAAATGGGTCCCTCTCAGGTGGCAGGCTCAGGTGAGGCAGATTGATAAGTCTCCCAGGCCAGACAGGCCTGCCCCATCCATCCTGCCCACTGTCTGACCATCCCTCCACCCTGCAGCACTGCTAGCATCCATCTCACTCCACACACACACACACACACACACACACACATACGTAAGCACGGGTACAGGCACAACATAGACACAGAAGTACACACACACACACTCTGGGACCCTGGGCAGACGCCTCTATGTTTCATCTAGGGAGGTTACTAGACTTATAAACGAGGTCCTTCTCCTCCATCCCTCAACACTGAAACATTGCAGGAACAACTATAATGTGTGTGTAGTGTGTCTGCGTGTGTGTAGTGTGTGTCTGTGTGTGTAGTGTGTGTCTGCATGTGTGTAGTGTCTGTTTCACAGGACAATGTGAGTTTCCCTCTCAGACAGAGTCAAACGATGTGCTGGTCTGCAGGAGCGATTTATTTGGACGGCTAACTTCCTGATGCTGCAAACACTCAAAAACTCCTCAGACTAATGTCCTGCCTCCTTCCTCTCTACTATGGCAACCTCTCCTCTCCTTTCCTTTCCTACTCTCTCCTCTCCTTTCCTTTCCTTTCCTACTCTCTCCTCTCCTTTCCTACTCTCTCCTCTACGTTCTTCGCCTATCCTCTCCTTTCCTCTCCTCTTGTAATCTCTCCTCCTCTCTCTTCTCTCCTCCTCTCTCCTCTCCTCCCCTCTCATCTCCTCTCTCCTCCCCTCCCCTCTCCTCTCCTCTCTCCTCCTCTCCCTACCCCTCCTATCTTCCCCTCTCCTCATGACACATTGATCCTAT
>CM059296.1:12642500-12652500 GCA_030340665.1 Neosalanx taihuensis | reverse complement strand
CAGGCCTTCCAGGAACACACTATAGTAGGATAAAGCTTTCTGAATTATCATAAACACACACAAGGGTATTCAAAGGCATCCAGACATGCACACGTGCGCACACACACACACACGCACGCACACACACACACACACACACGCACGCAGACACACACACACACACGTACACGTGGTAGGATTTAAAAGTTGGGAACATGAGAGAGATGTGGCCACTTATCTGCAGTACCCTGTGGGCGTCCAGCCCTGCATCAACAACACTGATCCAGGGCTCCGGTTTTCTGAATCCCATCCATCACTCCAAGGCATCACCCTCACTCCACACTGTTTATATGGAACTAATGCTGCAGATGGGACTGTGTAATGTCTCCCCCCTCCCCCCCTCCCCCAAACACAAACACAGCAGGTTTTCTAAGAATCCACGAATCACAAGACATCACAATTTGAAATGTTCCTTCACCAAATAACACATCAGCAGTCATCAATGATTGAAAGAAAAAAGCACACATTACATACAGGCAGACATGCAATATTTAGCACTTGTAAAAGCTCAGAATTGATATGAAAGTGTGTTGATTCCCTGCACTGGGCTCTCTGAGCAACTAGGCAGCAAGCAGGGGGGCCAGCGGTTTCTACAGACATGACTTGCCCCCCATGGCGAGCCCTTCTAATCTGCTTCAGCGAGCTGCAAGACTCAACTATGGCCACACATATTAATATACCTAAGCTGTTCAGTTTCCTCCCCCTCCTCCTTGATCACAGACAGCCAGGCTGGGTTCAGCCAGGCTGGGTTCAGCCAGGCTTGGTTCATCCAGGCTTGGTTCATCCAGGCTTGGTTCATCCAGGCTTGGTTCATTCAGGCTTGGTTCATCCAGGCTTGGTTCAGCCAGGTTTGGTTCATTCAGGCTTGGTTCATCCAGGCTTGGTTCATCCAGGCTTGGTTCATCCAGGCTTGGTTCAGCCAGGTTTGGTTCATTCAGGCTTGGTTCATCCAGGCTTGGTTCATCCAGGCTTGGTTCATCCAGGCTTGGTTCAGCCAGGCTTGGTTCCATGCAAACACACACCACAGCTGCTCTGAAGCTCAACTCACAAAGACTACAAGACAGGCACACAAACGCACTCGCAACACGCCACACACATCCACACAACACGCCACACGCCTACACGGACACCCCTGTGTGTGCTCACACACACAAGCACGAGCATGCGCACCCAGAGCCTCAAACGGCATGCTGTTTGCTCCTCTCAGCACGCTTCTCTTCACATCTAAAGGACAGCTGGACGTCTCCAAAGCAGCTCCCCTTGAAAACAAAAACTCAGGTGATCTGCTGAGAGCTTTTTCATCAAAGCTTTTATTCATCTCTCCCTTTTTCCCTCCCTACCTCCCACATCCATCTTGTCCTCTCCTTTCTTCTACTCCTTCCCTCGCTCCCTTCCTCCTCCCCCGCTCGCTCCCTTCCTCCTCCCTTCCTCCTGCCCCCCCATCTCCTCTCCCTATACCAGCCTTCCGTCATCCCACCTGTCCGCAGACAAACAGAAATCTGAACAAGACACCTGTTGGATCTGACAGTCTATCCACACACACATGCACACATGCACACACACACACATATCCACACACGCACACAGACTCACAGCTCTCTGTCTGCAGCTCTCTGTCTGTCTTCCTGTCTGGGTCTGTAGCTCTCTGTCTGTCTTCCTGTCTGGGTCTGTAGCACCCTGTCTATCTCCCTGTCTATCTCCCTGTCTGTCTCCCTGTCTCCCTGTCTATCTCCCTGTCTGTCTCCCTGTCTCCCTGTCTATCTCCCTGTCTGTCTCCCTGTCTGTCTCCCTGTCTGGGTCTTCAGCTCCCTTCCTGTCTCACATCTCACAGGGTTGGTTCCGTCCTCATACTGTCTGTTTGTGTCTCTCTGTCATCACTCTGTACTGTATATCTGCTCTCTACAGCTCGGCATCCCTATATTTATCCCTCCTTTTCTCTATTCCTGTATGTGTGTGTGTGTGTGTTGTCAGTTCTATTCATGCAAAATAAATAACACTGAAACGCAGTCTAAATCTTTGTGTGTATTGTAAGTCTTCACCAAGTGTATTCTAAAGGCTTGTAGTGTGCAGGTCTGATCTGAGGGTGTAGGCATGTGTGACTGTGTGTGTCTGTAGTAGGAATAATGGCTGTGCCTGTCACCAATATGTTTTTCTGGAAGAAGAATTCAACCCTTGCGAAATGCAACCCCCTTTGTAGCAAAGCTGACCTCATGATTACACTGACTCAAAAAGCTTAACCACAGGGGGGAAACTTTACCAGCAGTCAGATTCTGTGGAAACCAAGAATTGCTTTTCTAAATTAGGATATTATGAAGACTGTACTTGGAAATAGCGATGTGTGTGTGTCTGTGTGTGTGTGTGTGTGTGGTTCCTGAGATGATGGTGGATGAGAACTTTGTGAACTGCAGTGTTGGAGCTAAAGGTCAGGGCAGAGGGGATGTTCATGTCAGTCTTGGAGAGACAGGTGTGTGTGAGTGTGTTCGCGCGTGTGTGTGAATGTGTGTATGTACTGAATGCCTGTAATTGCTTGTGTGTATGTGTGTGAGGAAAATGTGGTGAAATTAGTATCCTGTTCTTTCCTGCCTGCCTGCCTGCCTGTCTGCCTGTCTGCCTGTCTGCCAGTCTGTCTGTCTGCCTGCCTGCCTGCCTGCCTGCCTGCCTGCCTGCCTGCCTGTCTGCCAGTCTGTCTGTCTGTCTGTCTGTCCAGCACTGCGACTGTCTTTCTGATTAAAACCTAAAAACGAGCAGCACTCAGTAAAGATGAATTGCATTTCCTTTAAGGAGCCCTGGGAGGGCTTCCCTTGCAGAGAAAGCGCAGAGGCAGTGTACGTCTGCGTGTCTGAAGCAGGACAGTGCTGTGGAGCACAGATAGCTGCTGTCTGCTCATTCTGCCCTCACACTGGCTCCTTAATAGACTGGTGATTAATCACATTCTCCTCTCTACTCATCTCCCTCTGCAACATGAGCTGCCCTCTCAGTCTTTCTGCGAACAGCGCCCCCCCCCCTTCTCACTCGCCCCATCTAGGTCCTGCCCTGTCGCTGTGTGGGAGAGAGAGGGGCTGGAGGGACACAGCAGTTTCTCTCCCCTGGTGGGACCATCTAATCCCTAATTTAGGTGTGATGATTCAGCTGGGGTCTATCTGGTCTGACCAGCCCACACACCACACAGTGCTGTGATCCTGAGAAGAGTGTAATGGATTCTGCCTAAGGCTGGATGCTGGTCAGTGACTTTTATCATACAGAGAGAGAGGTGAGGGAGAGGGAGGAAGAGAGGGGGGAAGGGGGGAGTTAGAGGGAGAGGCAGATAAAGAAAAAATTAAAGAATGAGAAAGGGATGGAATAATATATTTGACAATGTAAATGTTCACTTATGCCAGTAAATGTTGAATAAAAAAATTATGAACAGACGAGGAGAGAGATAGAGGGAGAGTTAGAGGAAGATAAAGAGATAGAAAGAGGAAATAGAGAGAGAGTGACTGAGGGCTTCAAAGGTGAGATACTGCTTCACAAGGTGAGATAGAGGAAGATGGGCAGGTGTTCGGTGTTTCTGAGCGGGTCTCATCACCTCAGTGTCTCAGAGGAGCCACACTCTCCACACCTCCCCTCTCTCCTTACACCCCCATCCTGTTACCTTCCTCCTCACCTCTCTCTCCTCTTCATCAGTCTCCTCCTCACCTCACCTCCTCGACACCCCTCTTCACCTGTCTTTTCCTCGTCTCCTCTCCTGTCACCTCCTTCTCTCCTCTCCTGTCTCCTCACCTGTCTCCTCCTCCTCTCCTCTCCTGTCACCTCCTCCTCTCCTCTCCTGTCTCCTCACCTGTCCCCTCCTTGTATCCTCACCCCCCCCCCCCGCCCCTCAGCTAGCCCCTCCTCCTCAGAAGGTGGCTCCATTCAGATGAGTCATCATCTGGGACGTGACAGCCTGGTGACTGACTGCAGCTCTGCAGCTCCTCTTCAGCTGAAGAACCGCACAGTCAGCAGCCGCTCCTGCAGTGTGTGTGGGTGTCTGTGTGTGTGTGTTTGTGTGCGTGCGTGTTTGTGTTTTTGGCATGTCTTTGTAATTCACCTCTCAGACTCAGACAGGGTAAAAACGCCTCCTCTAACTCCCAGTCAAACAGATGGCAGGAACAGAGGGATGGTAGGAGGGATTCCTTCATCATCTTTTGTCAACAGACTGGCTCGTATTTGAGCACCGTTGTGATCAGCTTGTGTTTCTGTGTTTGTGCTACCTGGGATGAGGTGTTCCTTCCTCCACCTCCTGCAGATGGAGAGAGAGGAGAAGGAGGAGGTCAAAGAAAAAGGGAAAGAGGAGCTGGAGGAAAGGAAAGGGAAGAGATGGAGGAGGACAGAGGGGATGGAGAGAGGGAGCGGAGGAGCCCCATCCTCTGCTCTGCTTCCTGCCTCGTGTTTATCTGACAGACCTGCAGAACAAGGCGGCCACGATACAGAATGTCAGCACTCCTCTCACTAGAAACTACTGGAAGAAACTCCCACTTGAGAATGTGTGTGTGTGTGTGTGTGTGTATGTGTGCTTCAGCCTTGCAACAATTCTCTGCATACAGTGTGATAGCAGTTCAGCTACTGAATAAAGACTTCCTTCCTGGGAAGACAGAACAACAGAGAGGGGACGCCTCAAGTGTAGACTGTTATTGTTGCAAGGCCTTTACACACAAACACACACACGTAAACACACGAACACACTAATGTCCACACACACACACCTGTTTACACACACTCTGTAGCTCAGGGCTCATTCTGAATGAAGGAATACGATGCAGGTTTTAGACATGGTTCGGGCGTCATCCTGTTAAAGAGAGAGAGAGGGAGGGGTGAAGGGGGGAGGGGAGTGAAGAAGAAACATAGAAGGAAGGAATAGGAACAGGATGGGTGGGGGGGGTCTGCTGTTAATATCTTCTGTTCAAGGAGCTCTTCAATCTTGTGCTGCATGATAAACATGGAACAGTAGGAAACCAAAATGAGCCCGCAGGTCGGCTCTTAGCGTGAAAACGAAATGGATATGTATTTGCGATAAGATGCTACTTATCATACTGATTTCAATCATTCTACAATCGGCGCTCCTTATCTAACTGTGCAGCCAGAGCTCTGTTAGGAATCTGTCCAGCAGGTGCCTGAAGATCTTAGCAAGATAAACACAGGCTGTATAAAATAAAATAGTTGTCAAGTCCAGGATGTGAATGATTCATGCTTCTCAATGGGATGAGTCCTTATTGTGAGCGTCACGAGGCGTGATTCTGAACGAGGTGACTTGGAGGGGACTGTAAAGCATCCTTCCTGTGAAGCTCACATATCTGATTCCATGGGTGCTTAGGCCACAGAGCTGCAGCCTGCCTCTTTCAACTGCTAGGAATAATCCACTACAGTTCACTGGAGGAGGGAGGAGGAGGGAGAGAGGAGAGGGAGGAGAAGGAGGGAGGAGGAGGGGGGAGAGAGTAGGAGGGAGGATAAGGAGGAGGGGGAGGAGGGAGAGAGGATGAGGGAGGATGAGGAGGAGGAGGGAGAGAGAAGGTGGGAGGGGGAGAGAGGATAAGGAAGAGGGAGGAAGAAGCGAGGAGGGAGGAGGAGGAGGAAGGAAAAAGGGAGGAAAAGGAAGGAGGAAGAAGGAGGAGGCAGGAGGAGGATAGAAGCGTGGCTTACTGGGGGACAAACCAGGAGCCTCCCACACTTCCCAGCAGGAGCAGAGAGGTGGGCAGGTGGTTCAACTCCAGCAGACAGGATGACTGGCTTAGTGGTTAACAGCTCAGCAGGATTTGCAGTTACAGCAGCAGAACTGAGCCAACTCAGGTCTCAGGGGACTGGGCACACTAAGGTGTTAGGAAAGCTGTTACCAAAGCTGTTGTACGTGGACCGTCTTTCGACACTGACGCAGACATAAATGCACAAATACAGGCACCCACACACACCAGCACACACAAGCAGGTTGGTTTCATAACTGCTTCAAGGTCCTTTCAGCACTGGTCAGCAGGGCTGGAGTGTAACAGGTATCAGCTGGAAGGATGTGATGGAGGAGCATGAGACAGTCAGGGGTAACTCTCCTCCCTCTCAATCAGTGCAGCTGTGTGTGTGTGTGGGTGTGTGGGTGTGTGGGTGTGTGTGTGTGTGTGTGTGTGTGTGTGTGTGTGTGTGTGTGTGTGTGTGTGTGTGTGTGTGTGTGTGTGTGTGCTGGTCCAGATGTGGACCTCAGGCCCTGCATGCTGATTATCACTCTGTCAGAGAAGCTGCTTAAATAGTCGGTCTGATTTGATTTCCCTCTGTTTAGAAATGGATGTGTCTGATTGCACGTAAACAAGATTTTGATAATGCATCCAGTTATATTCTGATTGGATTCTGTCTCCTGGCTTGTTCCTTCTGGCTTTTGTTCAATCAAATCCTGTTTAAGGTTAGATTGAGAAGGGCCGACTGGGTTTCTTATTTCATGTTGTATGTTCTGGATGGACGGCAAATTAGTTTTTTGGTTCCAACCACAGCAATTACTTTGCCTTTGACTGTTCATGACAATCCACTAGTTGTAGAAATCTTGACTTTCAATTTGAGGATTTGAGACCACTGAGATCCACTTTTTTCCAAATTGATACTCAAGTTCTACTAGATTTGTTTTGAAGTTCTGTTGCTAGAGTTCCACAGTTCTAGTGTTCTGTTCTGGGGGGAGCCGTCTTGAATTATTCCTCACAGCAGCAGCAGATCTGAACTCACAGACAACCTTTGTAGTGCAGCGTTAGTCTGTTAGTCTGCTGTCCTGTGAAAGATGCATCAGGCTGAAGTAAACATTGTCATTTCAGTGCCTTTCCCCAGGGATGCTCTGGAGCGGCTGTCACACTCAATCTCTCTCTCCTCTGTCTCTTACCGCCCATCCGTCCCTCCTCATCGCTCCCCTCTCCACCCCTCTCTGATCTGTCCTCAAGCCCACGCACCCCTCCACCTCTCCACCCTACCACACACCCTCCACCTCTCCACCCCTCCACACCCTCCATCCATCTGCTGGCTGCCCTCTCCATTCGATTGGAGAAATCAAACACATTGCCAGGGGTCAAATTCACACACTTCCTCTCACGCTCTAGAATACATTTCTGCTAAATTCATCACAGCGTCACACGCCCGCATACGCGTCTCCCAAGTTCCTCCTCTCCATTAGGGCAGATCGAGAGAGAGGAGATGAAGCGACACGGAGGAGCGAGGGAGAAGAAGAGAGTCGAGGGAAGAGAAGAAGAAAGTAGAAGAAAGAAGGGGAGATGAAGGAAAAGGAAGGGCGGAGGAAATGGAGGGAGAGGAGGAGGAGTTGAAAGAAAAAAGGGGTAGAAGAAGAGGAGGGGAAGGAGGTGGAGGAGGACAGAAGGGGTGGAGAGAGGGAACGGTTGAGCCCCATCATCTGCTTCCTGCCTCGTGTTTCTCTGACAGACGCGCGGAACAAGTCAGCCACGATACAAAATTTCAGTTTTAGTCCCGCTTCATAATTCATCAATGGCAACTTTCATGTGTATCAATAAAACATTTCCTGTGAAACGATGCTACACGATGCAGTCGGGGTGTAGCGAGGGATTTCACCCAACCACAACTGACGGCCGCCATTACCACAGAAGCAGAACACAGCCGTACGCTGCCTCCTGAGGGTCGGATGATCCAGCTGAAACATTCATGACCAGCGCTCATATAAATAGGCCATAAAAGATCCCATCTGAGATTAATTACAGCCCAACAGATGTACTTTAGTTGTCATTAGGCTCTCTGTAATCTCCTTACAGTCTACATTTTAAAGATGTTAGAGACTGTTAATTGGATGGACAGATTTTCAGAATGTACAGTGTTGTTTAACTGAGGTCTGGAGATCTATTCATGTCCATCCATTCATCCATCAATCCTTCTATTCATTCATCCATCATCCATCCATCCATCAATAAGTCTACCCTTCCATCTAGGAATTAATCTGACCATCAATCCAATTATACATGCATCAATCTGTCCCGTTTGTCATCCTTGTGTGCTAACCCAAAGCGATCTCTTTATTTAAGCATTATCAGGTATTCAGTCCTGTTTTAACAAGGTCTTCATTTTCCCTGGGAGGAGAATCCTCTTTAACTTCCCTTTCTTTGATGTTCCGCTTGTTTGATCAGTGTTGCTGTGCGTCCCCAGGGGGTGGGCAGGCGGGGCTGGGGTTGACTGGGCCCTCCATCACTAGCTCAGAGTTCAAACACGCTGTACAGTGAGTATACGGTGCGACAATGATGTCTTTATGGGTCGTCTGTGTTATCACAGTTCATGTTATTAACACATAAGCACACATACACACCGACACACACTTTTCTCACCCTTGCTGATTCCAAAGACAAAGCTTCTGGGAAGCATCCATGTCCACAGTAACAGCAGAAAAAGGAAGCATTGTGGAGAAAAGGGAGAAGGAGAGAGAAGGAGGGAGTAGGAGAGAGAAGGAGAGAGAAGGAGGGAGAAGGAGAGAGAAGGAGGGAGTAGGAGAGAGAAGGAGAGAGAAGGAGGGAGAAGGAGAGAGAAGGAGGGAGTAGGAGAGAGAAAGGAGAGAGAAGGAGAGAGAAGGAGAGAGAAGGAGGGAGAAGGAGAGTGAAGGAGAGAGAAGGAGAGAGAAGGAGAGAGTGTCAGAGGTTTGTCAAGTGGGGGGGCGGGGGGCAAGCTGAAAAGACAAACTCACAGTGTGACACAGAACGAGACTGAACACATATTTTTTTTTACAAAGTATAAAAAGTGAGAGATGGGATGAAGGAAGAAAGAGGAAATGATGAAGGGATAGTGGAGGGTGGTGGTGGTGGTGGGGGTGGGGGTGGTAGAGAGAGAATTAGGTTAAAACCACTTCGTAATAATGTCTCATGACTGGTCTGAGGACTGTGTTCCAAGAGAGAGAAGAGAGACTGAACGAAGAGAGAGAAACTGAGAGAGAGAGAAAGAGAGAGAGAGAGAGAAAGAAAGAGAGAGAGAGAGAGAGAGAGAGAGAGAGAGAGAGAGAGAGAGAGAGAGAAAGAGAGAGAGAGAAAGAGAGAGGAAAGAGAGAGAAAGAGAGTGAGAGAGAGAGAGAGAGAGAGAGAGAGAGAGAGAGAGAGAGAGAAAGAGAGAGAGAGAGAGAAAGAGAGAGTAACCTTTTCTGTGTGTGGCAGAGTGACTGTGAACGTGGCTGGAGATGCCAGTTTCCTGACAGTGGGAGTTCTTTCACACCCTCTTTACTGTGAAATGAACAGGAGCTTAACCTTCACTGGAGAACTAACGGCACACTCCCCCTCTCTACATACACAGTATATACTATATATATATACTGTATAGTATATACTGTGTATGTAGAGAGGGGGAGTGTGCCGTTAGTATATATATATATATATATATATATATATATATATATATGTATGTATATATATATATACATCACATATATATATATGTGAATACAGAGAGATATATCGAGAGAAAGGAAGAGAAGGAGACGTATGAAAGCCAAATGCAAGTCATAAGGGGTTGGGCTCATCTGTTAAAAAGGTACAGTAAGTGAGTGGGCTGTAAGTATGCAGAAAGGATGACAATCACTTAGAAGCCAAACACACCAGCACAGAGGAAAAGGACAATATGAGTTCTTTAATATTGTTAGATACTCTATAGAAAATATACTCTATAAAATTATAATATATTTACAATTTGTGAGGACTCAAGAAAGGTGGAGATCAAAGAAAGGCAATGAAAAGAAAACCAATATTGTTGGTTTAATACATTTACTAGGTTAATCACTGAGCTTTGACGGTGTAGGTGTGAAAGGAAGTCCGATGGAAGGAAGGATTTTGGATGAAAGACAAACACAATACTCCGATCAATAAAGAGTAGTCCAATTACCGTACTTCTCCTGGACAGAGGTGTCCAGCCAAGGACTTTACTGTGTGTGGGTGTGCAAGTGTGGTGTGTTTCTTTGTGTGCACACATGCATACGTGTGTGTATGTG
>CM059296.1:12595000-12637500 GCA_030340665.1 Neosalanx taihuensis | reverse complement strand
CTTTTATAATTTCTCTTATCCTCACACTCTCTTAATTTCCCTCCCTCCTCCCCTTTCTCTCTTTTCCTCTCCCATTCCTTTCTCTCTTCCTTTCCCTCCCCTCCTCTCTCTCCTCCCCCTTCCCTGGGCACTGTAGCACAGCCCCACCCTGATAAATGGGTACAAATCAGGATATGTATTGTTGTTCTCCGAGATCAAGTTAGCTGGGGAAGAGAGGGAGTTGAGTACTCTCCAGCTGTATGCAGACACAGTAACCCCAGTATATGTGTGTGTGTGTGTGTGTGTGTGTGTGTGTGTGTGTGTGTGTGTGCGTGTGTGAGTAGGAGTTGGTGTGGGAATGTGTGTGTGGGAGTGTGTGTGTTGAGAGCCCATGCGTCGTTAGCGATGAGGGGTGTGCGGTGCTGGACGAGGACAGGAGCGAAGGCAGAGGAGACTTCAAAGCAGGCTGGTCTCATGAGGGCTGGTCTGCATGGAGCAGCAGCAGCCGTCCTGGAGGAACAAATTAGAACTGATTTTATTTAAGGACACAAAGACACTCGGAGACTTCAAAGGGACCTGACAGGCTGTGAACACAAACAGGAACAGGAGAGAGAGAGAGAGAGAGAGAGAGAGAGAGAGAGAGAGAGAGAGAGAGAGAGAGAGAGAGACAGGGAGATAAAGAGAGACAGAGATGTTTGTATGTATGCCAGTTGGCTGATGTAATGTGAAGCGTCATGAGTGGATGTCAGTTCTTCAGTGGAGCCGTTCACGGTTCACAGTTCACAGTTCAAAGTTGAGTGTTCCAGGTTCTAGAAGTCTACCGACAGTTTAACGTGCATGTTCTCCTGATCACATCATCATCATACAGTAGTTCTGTCCCTTGAGAATGTTGCACGCCAGCATCACCAAAGATCTCATCTCCCTCTCACCCCTCACCCGTCTGCTGACACCCCCCCTCCCCCCCACCCCTCTCCATCCACAGCACTGTTTTATTGTTAGGGGAAACAGGAGGGGGAAAAAAGCAATTTCATGCACCAAGTCACTCCATGTATAAACAAAATGGATGCCGATCTTCTCATGAAAGTCATAAAAGGTTCTCTGTGGCGCTGTGCTCCGCGTGGCTCTTCAGGCCTGGGCGTGTGCAGGCTGTGTGGAGATATGTGTGTAGATTACTGCTGCTCACTGGCCTGAACCGTGCTGCCGCCACGCTCGCGTTTCAACACTTTAATGGGAAAATACTACTTCAAATGGCACAAGTCACATAAAACTACTCTCATACAGAAGGTTCCATTACAGTGAGAGATCTGCCGGCTTTACGCTGGTGAAGCTTATAGGTTTGATTGGTGACAATGCCCGCAATGCTTTCGGCTCATTGGACAGGCTGTAATAGCCTCTCTTCCTGTCAATCAGCCAATGAGATGTCATTATGCCTCTGCGGACATGTTCAGCAATCTAGGTTCTCTCTGTGGAATGCAGACTGTAATGTTCAATTTTAGAAAACAGGTTAAGACAATAAGATGCTGAACATAAATTTTGTTTACTGCACCCTGAGTTTCCACAAATGCACACACACAAACACACCCACACACACACCCACACACACACACACACACACACATGCACGCACGCACGCGCGCACACACACACACACACACACACACACACACACTAAATAGTCTTGCAGAAAAGTCCCAGTTCCATGACAGTGGTTCTGACAGAGAGGACAGGGGTTGGAGGGTTGGAACATCAAAGCTGGTGAGTGTTTGACTGGCACAGCTGTTTGTTTCAGCAGCAGACTGTCACTACATGTCAAAGGTGGTCCAAAGTTCTGCTCTAAAGTCATGGGAACGGGGCTTCATAGCCAGACTGTTGTCTGTCTCATGCTGTATGTATGTGTTAGCCTGCTAGCTTGCTATCCAGCTCATCTGTTTGACTGTCTCATGCTGTATGTGCTAGCCTGCTATCAAGCTCCTCTGTCTCATGCTGTATGTGCTAGCCTGCTATCAAGCTCCTCTGTCTCATGCTGTATGTGCTAGCCTGCTAGCTTGCTACCCAGCTCATCTGTCTCATGCTGTTTGTGCTAGCCTGCTATCCAGCTCATCTGTCTCATGCTGTTTGTGCTAGCCTGCTATCCAGCTCATCTGTCTCATGCTGTTTGTGCTAGCCTGCTATCCAGCTCCTCTGTCTCATGCTGTTTGTGCTAGTCTGCTATCCAGCTCCTCTGTCTCATGCTGTATGTGTTAGCCTGCTAGCTTGCTATCCAGCTCCTCTGTCTCATGCTGTTTGTGCTAGCCTGCTAGCTTGCTATCCAGCTCCTCTGTCTCATGCTGTATGTGTTAGCCTGCTAGCTTGCTATCCAGCGACTCTGTCTCATGCTGTATGTGTTAGCCTGCTAGCTTGCTATGCATCTCATCAGTTTAGTGCTCTCTGGCCCACGATGCAATGCTGAGGTGCTGCTTCCTTGATAGCCTCCCACATCGCTCTCTCGTGCTCCGCGACAGCCCACACACCCCCGCCCGCTGGAGGGAGATTCATCTGGGACCCTCCTTGGACCTTGATAACCTTGACATCGTCGTTGACTCTACCAGGAGCACAACCGCAAGCCGCTTGTGCCCCCCCTTCTGAACACCTCCTAACCCCCACGTCATGTGCTTGGCTTCCTGTCATGAGACGATCGGGGCGCAGCAGAGTTGTGTTGTTGAAGCACCTGACCTGTGTGTTGGGGCATTAGCAAGGACTAATTATACAACAATCAGCTGAATGTGCGCTTGTGTGTGTGTATTTGTGCGTGTGTGTATGTGTTCAGACCTCTCATCTCTTTACAACAGCAGAGAGCTCTTATTGTTCTGTTCTTCTGATTGCCTCTCTGGTTAATGGCTATCCACACACACACACACACACACACACACACACACACACACACACTTTTGAACACAAAAGTAAAGCATTTCTCAAATCGCATCTTGTACACGTTCACACACACTCAGAGTAAAGTCATTTTGAACTTCACACCATCTCGAGTAAGAGTGTTTTAAGTGCGGCAGTTGGCTCCAGAGGTCATTAAAGTGATGAGGTAGTAACCACGGAGACTCACTGTCCAACCAACCGTGGTGCTGAGTATCGATCTCGCCAGTAATAAGAACGACCAATCGAGATAACGACTGGATGTGTTGTGTGCGTTTGCATGGCTGTGTGTACGCATAAGTGACGTGTGTGTGTGTGTGTGTGTGTGTGTGTAAGTTTGCGTATGCGTGTATTGTTTGTGTGTGTAGTGTTGGTGTGTGCGTGTGTGTGTATGTGTGTTTGTGTGTCTATGGGGTGTTTAAGAAGAGAAGCATGACGAGACGTCATTTACAGCATCTTATCCTGTGGTCTCATTATCTTGCTGTCAGAACCAGGCTCAGCCCAGAACTCCCTTCTTTAGTTTTGAACAAAAAGCATTAGAACTGTAACAGGTCTTTGATGCATACTCACAGCAGCCTACAGTATATGTGTGTGCGTGGGTGTTTGTGTGCATGTTTCAGGGGAGTGTGTGTCAAAGTGTTATCAGACTGAGTCTAAATTAATCTCTTCAGATGGGAATTGACCTTTAAGATTCTAATTTTATTATCAAGTTGTTATGACAGTTATTATCCAGTAAATCACAGACTTCTCCAGTATTTTGAAGCTTTTATAATCTCCATCTCTCCCTTTACTTATTGATTGCTCTTTTTTTTGTCTCTTCTCTCCTTTCCAAGCCTTCTCAATACATTTCAAGCTAAATTTCTTCGCTTTCTCTTCCTCTTTAACCACTCTCAATCTGTCCCTCTTTTCTAAATTTTTCTCTCTCCGTCTCTATCTCTCCCTGTCTATCTCTGTCTCTCTCTCTACGTCGCTCTCTCTCCCTCTCTGTCTCTATCTTTGTCTCTCTCCCTCTCTCTCTCATTGTCTCTCTCACTCTTACATGCTAGCTGCTCCAACAAGCTTAATCCTGTATGAAAGAGTGAGCAGGTGGGCCAGAAGATGTATCAAACATACAAGTGTCAGGTCAAACTGTCAGGAAACGATTGCAATTCTCCAAAGGCTTTAAAAATGGCAGACATTCATCATGCTTTAAAACTCAATAACCATTATATTGGTCTTCTTTTCTTCCAAACAGTGAGTAAGTGTAAACTGCTTGAACTACATTTTATAGGGAGTTTTAGGGGTTGGATTACTTGACTTCAAAGGAAGCCATTTAGGGGGTTAGGAGATAGCTACAGTACATGCAGCACCAGGACTCATAGTTAAACTTGGCTTTAACCAGGTTTTAACCTTGGATAACCAGGTTAATCTTGTTTCAGCCTGGATTTAGCCTAGTAAACCTGGGTTTAGCCTAGGCTTAGTCAAGCTTCATTGTAGCTCTTATTTTACTTGTGCAGTTTATTAGTAAAAGTACAAATTACTATAATAATATTTCAACTGTAGCAGAACAATTACATCTGCGGTACAAAGGGACATTGCGCAGCGCATCAAAAACAGCCGTGTGCAACCTCAAACAACACAGACAGTAGACAAAGCAAAACAAATGAGTTCTGGTGTTTGGTCCATCAGTAAGCTACTGTGTGCTGTTCAGTCCAGCATTAAATGATGGTGTTCAGTTCTGTATTAGTTGAGGCTGAGTGGCTGGCATCTCACTAACCCATCTGAAAAAGAAAGAAGAAAGAGATGTGAAACAGAACAGAGAGAGGGGGAGACAGACAGAGATAGAGAGAGGGAGACATACAGAGAGAGAGACAGACAGAGAGAGAGAGACAGACAGAGAGTGAGAAGAAAGAGGAGATAGAAGCCATGAAAGGAGGACGTTATATAAGAAGCAAGTCAACTGTAAGCACAAGTATGACTATTAGTATAGATTTGATCATCATTTTGGACTGGAGCCATGTCAGCCTTCTGTTCCTGTGTGACTAGCTGCGGTCACATTTGTGTTACTTTTTCAGGTAGACACATCTTCATATTTACTTAGCATTTCAATATTTCTACTGTTTTTATTTAGATCTTACATCACCGTCCATATATTTTAGATTAGTAAAGAGCCTTTTGTGACCACAGCTCATGACATCAATAACATCACCTTGACAACAGAGCTTTCAGTCAGCTATGTACTATGCACACACACACTTCCTCTCTAACACACTGTGGGTCAGTAATAAGCCCTCATTCACACTAATGACAGAGACAACAGGCAAGGCTTCAGAATGCCACAGCGCCACAAAGATAATCCCAGTTTCTTCCGCCAACGCTCTCCAGCTAACTGCTGTTCTACACCAGGCCTTCAGGGGCTTCATGAGAAGCTAGAGCAGCCGTCAGGGAGAAGGGGTGGGGCGTGGGGGGTGGGGGGGGGGGCGTGGGGGGGGGCGTGGGATGATGGGGCTGGGGGTGAGGGACAGTGATATGGAGTTGGAGGGAAATGGGGGAGAGAGAGAGAGAGAGAGAGAGAGAGAGAAAAGATGTATTGGTGGGGAAAGAAAGAGTGAGGTGTAGCCAGAAGGTTAGATGAAGAGATGAAGGTAAATAAAGGAACTACACTTTGATTAGACAGCTATGGAGAGAAAGCATTGATTCTACTGTTCCAATCAATAATCCCCCTTCAACATACCTCAATACACTGGAGGCTTTCCCATGTCCTACCAACACACATATTCACTCTCAAAAGACACACAAAAGCCTAAAGGTGAACACACACTTATAAGCACACACAACCCTATGCCATGGGCTCACTAACCTGTCCAATCCATTTGTAAACCACAAATCATGCTTGATAAAAACATCTGTGTTGTGTGCAGTTTTGTCCAATACCTGTGTGTGTGTATGTGTGTGTGAACATGTCTCTGTCTAATTTAATGTGTTCTGAACCCATAATTTTTATTGTAGTCCATTAACTACCAAACTATAGAGGCGGCACATGGAGCTATCTCTCTCTTTCTCTACAGTCTATCTTTTTCCCTCTTTTTTTTCTCCCTCTCTCTTCTTGTTCCCCACCAGACGTTGTCATCAGGTCTTCTCTCATTCTCTTTCATCCTCACTCCTTCTCATCAGTATTCTATAGGGTCAGGCTGGGAAAAGACCTTTGCCTGCTCCCCACATCTCTCTCTCTCTTTCTCACTCTTTCTCTCTCGCTCCCTCTCCTTTCCATTTTCTCTTTCTGCCTCTCTTCCTTTTATGCACAGTAAAAGACACCCAAGCTGAACAGAGCTAAACAAAGCAGAGGATACTAGACTAGAGCAAAGGAAAACAGCACAGTGCAGCACAGCACAGTACAGCACAGTGCAACACAGTACAGCACAGTACAGCACAGTGCAAAACAGCAAAGTGCGTAATTGCATAATTGTGCTGAACTCAACTGTACAGTAGAAGATTAGATGATATCAAGGGAGAATCTATATGTTCATTACAGACAACAGGATTCGTAGTACAATGAGAGTCCACGTTGATATTGAAAATCCATAAAAGTATGTGATCTGCTTTGGGCAGCTTATGTATCAACCCCCCCCCCCCCCACCCCCCCCCCCACCCCCCCCCCCCCCACCCCACCCCACCCACACATACACAAACCCTCATGGCTCAAAGCAGACTAGTGATGAGAAGCGTTGGTCATGAGTGGCTGACCACATCTCCTGCTTCACTTTAATTGTAGTGGAGACCAGCCCCCCCCCCCCCCCTTCCTCCCTTCCTCCTCCTCTCTCCCTCCATCCCCCCTGGTAATTGCACTGTGTCCGTGATAACCTTTCCTCCTCTCACTAACCAAAACACAGCCTTCATTACAATACTGCATTATCTAAAACACCCATTACTGACCTGACGCTCCTAATACCTTAATTATAATACTACATGTAATACGGACCTCACGACATGAACTATAATGCTTTCTTATGGGACTCTGTAATGGGCTAATTACAGGCCTAAACTGTATCCATTATACACACACACACACCAAAGCATACGAACACCCGCACACAGACAGACATAACATGCACACACACACACACACACACACAGGAGCAAAAAATCCCCCCCCACCCCACACACACACACAGACAAACATACTCCATAAAATATCCATTAAAGTAGATGAAGACCTCATTAGAGAGCTAAAGGCACACTAGCATGCATGTACACACTACCCATCATATGTGCCATCTCACACACACACACCTCAAGGCACTCACTAAAGTACACACATGCCTCACTTAGTACCAGGAAGAGGACATTAACGCTTAGAGTCCATTAACCAATACAGAAGGGAGCAGAGGAATGTCTGTTGGCTCACTAACATCTGTAACCCGTGTGTAGGAATCCAGTTATCCTCCAAACAGCATTGGAGGTTTATTGCCATCCAAAGTTCCATGTCACATTTACATACAAAAGTAATGGAAGATTCTGAAAGGCAACCCAAAGCCATGGTCTTAGTTAGACCCCTGATAGTCTTTTGACATGATGTGTATCCATCCCCTAAATCCCTTTACATTGCAAGACAACAATCCTCCCATCCCAAATGAGAAGAACAGGCCGACAAGTTCCTCCCCACTTCTATTACCTGGTACTTGGTTTCCCACTGCAGATTAGTCCCTCTTGGGCGTACAGGAGATGGTTATACCGTGATGTCAACACCACACACACCTCTGTCACTGGATCCTTCTGTCAGCCACCAAACAATGCTTCGTCTGTCATCAAGTTGAGTCTAGTGACTTTTCAGAAAGGTCCTGTGCTGCTAGTCTCCAATCAGTACTCAGTAGTGTTTTCAAGTCATTCTTTAGTTTTGCCTCAGCTCACTTGAAAGCTTGACCAGATGCTCTGGTATCTGGTTGGCCTGAACTTTAGAAGTGAGTCATGGATGAAGCAGCTTCTACTGAACATGCAAATCCACTGCAAATGACAGAAACTCGCTAATGCGTATGTAAATGGCCCAACATTGGGATGAATTCAAATCGATGACAAAAAAAAAATCAATTTGCAGAATACAGTAGTTGGTGTTCTTAGGCAGTACTGGCTGCTCCAGTCACCCTGGAGAAGAGAGGGGACCCCTGCACAGCCACCCCCCCTCCCCCCCTCCCCCCTCCCCCCCCCCCACACACACGCACCCACTGAGGAAATTAAATCACACCCCTCTCTCTCCGCTCAACAATTACACCACATTGTGCCATTACCACCCGCCCATTCTATATGCAAATCACATGCTAAGGTTCTAGGAAATGAATTACTGGGTAATCAAAGTCCTATTAAATTGAAGATTACTTGTGCATGCACAAAAAGAAAGAAAAAAAAGAATTAAGACGGTCCTACGACCATTAAAGTAGCTGTGTATGGTATGACGGCTGTTGTTTTAGTCAATTTGGTTTAAATTATTTTATTGGCCTTTGAAAAGCATTTTGATAATAATAATTAAGCCTAACCCCGACTAATTAACATTTAGAAATGTTAATTGGATCAGCGTTCCCTTTAACAAGTTAGAGACAGCACAGCCCAACTCACAAACACCAGGATTACGATAATCCTTTAGTTTTTCTACATTTCACACAGTGATATATAATGTATCTGTCATTCATTTCTGTCCACAAATGTTTTTTCTGGCTCGAGGAGGTGTGACTCACTGTATGAGGATGAAGATGATGAGTGTAAACGTTGCCATGATGATAAAACATGTGCCAGGGAAGGTGGCCAGGGTCAGAGGGTAGAGTCCGTTGAAAATCACCCCGGCGATCATCATGCAGGTGGCCTCTACCGACGCCGAGAACGAAAACATCGCCCCTGGGGAATCATGGGAAATGTAGTTCTTTATGACATGACAATGCTTTTAGGCCTGACTCTCTGTGCTGTTCTGTGCGCTTCTCTAGTCACTTGGTGATGAGTCGCCTTCCTTTCTCTGACCTCTGACCCCGCCTCAGCGATGGAAGGTCCCTTCAGTGGACAAGCTTACCAAGTGGAGCAGAAACACAGACGAGAGTGAGGGAGGGGGAAGGAAAGGGGGGGAAAAGGCAATGTCATAAATATTAAGATGGAGAGAGAAAGACAGAGTGAGAGAAAATAAGATGAAAAGATAAAATGAAAAAAGGTGAATGAAAAGGAGAGCATGAAAATTAGAGAATTCAATCTATTTTAAAGATGTTCCTAATTATTTCCGTAATGAAATGAATAACAATAAGTAAGTCAATCAAATTGACTTCTTACCAAAAATACACTGACATTTACTGCCATTCTGGGTAGTTCAACATGTTGCTGATGTGTTTTCAGTGGTGGTGAGATAGAGGGTAAGATAGAAAGCCGGATGAGAAAGAGGAAGCAGGAAGAGGTAAAGAGAGAGAGGAGGGAGGGGGGGTCTAGGGAGGAACAGACCCAGATTGGATGGAAAAAGAGAAGGATAGTTTCAGAAAAAGACAGTGGAGGTTAGGAGGAGGACGAGAAGACAGGGACAGTCTTAAGTGGTTCCTACATGTGTGTTGTATTGATCAAAGGCAGAGACGAGCATCTGCTAAAGACCTTTTTTGTGTCCGCTGTGAAGTGGCAGGGAGAGGACAAGGCGAAGAACAAGAGGAGGGAGAAGAGAAGAGAGGAGAAGATAGGAGAGGAGGGAAGAAGAGAGGATAGGAGGAGAAAAGAGGATGGAAGAAGATAAGCGAGTAGAGGAGAAGAGAGGAGGAGAGGATGGAAGAAAAGAAGAGAGTAGAGGAGAAGAGAGGAGAAGAGAGGATGGAAGAAAAGAAGAGAGTAGAGGAGAAGAGAGGAGGAGAGCAAAGAGGAGAGTAGAGGAGGAGAGAGGAGAGGAGAGGAGAAGAGAGGAGAAGAGAGGAGAGTAGAGAAGGAGAGGAGGAGAGAGGAGAGGAGAGAAGAGAGAAAAAGAGAGAAGAGAGGAGAGAAGAGAGGAGAGCAGGACTGAGGTGAGAAGCCAAGGCAGAAGAGGAATGGGTTCACCAAACCAGACGGAACCTGTTGGATCTGTTATAAACAGGTGAAGTGGTTCCTAAGCAACAGCCGCCGTCTCTGTGTTTCTCCAATCATAGCAGGATGTTTTAAAATCTCATCAAATCGAATGTAATCTCAGCTGTCTGACTGATGGAATAGACCTTGCAGTGGCTTAACGAATGCTCAGTGCAACAGCGTCCACTAAGAATATACTCAGAGAAAAACAAACACAATGATGCTGGCTAAAGTGTATGGGCTTAATTTGTGAGCGTGCATGTGTGTGTTAAACCCACCATTTGTGTGTATGAGTGTATGTACGTATGTGTGTTTATCCCAACATGTGTATGTGTAAGTGTGTGTTTGTGTGTGTGTATGTATGACTGCATGCGTGTGTGTTAACTCCACCTTGGGTGTGTGTGTGTGTGTTAACCTCACCTTGCTCATCAGGCGCCACAATGCTAGAGGACACTGAGCGTATGACAGCCTGGGTGATGCCTGAAGGAGCGCCCAGCACCGCCACTACAGGAAGGAGGGAAGGAGGGAAGGAGAGAAGGAGGGAAGGAGAGAAGAAGTGAAGGAGGGAGGGGGGAGGGGGCGTGACATGGTAAACACAAGGAGAGGAACAAGGAGAAGATTATGAAAGTGCAATTCATCTTGGGTTGATCTGATGATCTGCTATTCTATCCACACCCTGTCCTCCATCCCTACCCCTGACTTCCTCCATCTCCTCCCTCCTTCCCCTCCTCCCCCTCCAGCATCCCCCCATCTCTTCCAGCCCCCCCCCCCCCCCCCCCCCGCCCTCACTCACCCCTGTGTTTTCCTGCTCACCCCTCTTGTCTCTCCTCCGACTCTTCCCTGCTCTATCTCCACACCCATCTGTCATCCACCTCTCCACCCCCCCCCCTCCGCTCCACCCCACCATCAAGCCCCCCCCCGCCCCCCTTCTTGTGCCTCATGTCTCTAAAGAAAAAGAAGAAACACAAGGGTCCTCCACCAGTTATTCAATTAAGGATACCAAAAGCTATCTGTCCATCTCCCTTCGAGGTCTTTCAGCACAGAACAATGCTCACTTCTCTTTATCTGTCTCCCGCTCATCACACAAGTGCCAGTTCAACATCCCACGTCACAAAGGCACGCCCGAAGGCTCTAGATCCGATGCTACGAAAAGATGTCATGGTGTGTAATGACTGCAGTATGGTCTGCAGGGTCTATCTCTGAACCATCTCCACTGCACAAAGATCTAACCTCCTCATCGTTTTTCCCTCCAAATGGGTTTTGTTTCCTGGTTCTTTTAGAACAGGGATGGACATTCGGAGGACCTTTGAAAGGATCGTATCTAAGCCAGCTCTTTTTGAGTCTGTGTTACAGAATGCCAACATCCAAACAGTTCCAATGGAACATAAATCTTGTTCATCTGTGTCAAAGAATTTGTGCAGTAGCCTTGAGTTCAGACTACATACCCTGTGGGTTTTCTCCTTCCATTTGAAGGATGCAGCCTCATACAATTGCAACACACACGACAGACAAAATGGTACCTTTATCACCAAAAAGATAGACATTTGTTTAGATGAGAACAGTTTTCAGAGATCCATCAATTTGCTAGAAATCAAAGAGACTCCTCCCTTCTTACCCAGGAAGACCATCCATGTGTTGGTGGAGAAGGCCAGTGTAATGTAGGCTGCTGTCCTGCAGAGGGTGCTCAGCTTGGCCAGGGTCATCTGCCCTACACACCTCAACATCAGAGGAAACAGGACGAGCAGGGAGAACCCCTGGATCACAAGCAGGAAGACAACATGAAGGAACCACTGGATCACAAGCAGGATGACAACATGAAGGAACCACTGGATCACAAGCAGGATGACAACATGAAGGAACCACTGGATCACAAGCAGGAAGACAACATGAAGGAACCACTGGATCACAAGCAGGAAGACAACATGAAGGAACCACTGGATCACAAGCAGGAAGACAACATGAAGGAACCACTGGATCACAAGCAGGATGACAACATGAAGGAACCACTGGATCACAAGCAGGATGACAACATGAAGGAACCACTGGATCACAAGCAGGATGACAACATGAAGGAACCACTGGATCACAAGCAGGAAGACAACATGAAGGAACCACTGGATCACAAGCAGGAAGACAACATGAAGGAACCACTGGATCACAAGCAGGAAGACAACATGAAGGAACCACTGGATCACAAGCAGGAAGACAAAATGAAGGAACCACTGGATCACAAGCAGGAAGACAACATGAAGGAACCACTGGATCACAAGCAGGAAGACAACATGAAGGAACCACTGGATCACAAGCAGGAAGACAACATGAAGAAACCACTGGATCACAAGCAGGATGACAACATGAAGGAACCACTGGATCACAAGCAGGATGACAACATGAAGGAACCACTGGATCACAAGCAGGATGACAACATGAAGGAACCACTGCACCACGACACAACCAAGAACTTTTGTTCCGATTTTGTTCCAAATCCATTTTACCTATTGAAACTTTTGGTGAATGTTTGTACCTTTCAGAAAGAAAAAAACATACCTGAAACATTTTTGCACAAAAAAAGTTCTAACCTTTATAGTATAGTTTATAGTTTCTAAAAGGTTTAGTAGAAGTAGAAGAAGTAGAAGACAGGAAGAAATATATTTTTCTGTGACTGTGAACAAACTGTGACTGTGAACACAACATGACCAGTCCAGTAGGACCATGAACACAACATGACTATGCCCACATCATAACCATAAACCCATCATGGCCACATGAGTCCAGTAGTCCATGGCTGTAACTGGACGGATTAGCCGAATACAGCAACAAAATGACCTCAAGATCACTGTTATGCTTGTTAGACTCTGCTGGGTCTGAAAGAAAGTAGAGAATGATCTGTTCCAAATCATTACCTACCAATACAAGGCTAACTGTTAATCTGACTTATCTCTTGTGGCACAAATGCCAGCAGCTGTGTATCTGTTGTGTGTGTGTGTGTGTGTGTGTGTGTATGTGTGTGCGTGCGTGCGTGTGTGTGTGCATGTGTGTATGCGTGTGTGTTGCACAAAGAAAAGGGGTTTAGATTCATTAGCTGGCCAGAGAATAGATTCTATTAACCTTCAGAGATTGAGTCTGATGAGATGGTGTCAAAACAACAAACATGGTTTATTTATGTGTGTGCGTGTGTGCGCGTGCGCGTGGGGGGGTGTGCATGTGTGTGAGAGAGATGGTGTGTGTGGGTGTATGTGTATTTGTGTGTGTGTGTGTTGCATGTGTGTGTGTAATATGACTCTGTGTATTTGCCCCCTCTGTCTAAGCTGACAGGTTTGATTTCATTATGCTGTCGACTCGGGGTGACAAGTTGCCACAGTCATCACCCCTCCCCCCTCCCATCCGCTCTCCCCCCTCCCTCTTCCTCCTAGTCCAGCCCAGCCATGGTGAATGCATAAACACCTCTCTTGTGGAAGGTCACAGCTCACTGTTTCTCCTTTAATAACCTCATTAGGCTCTGCAGTGGTTCATAATAATGTATGATGAACTCTGCTCCGCTCTAATCACTCGTCAATCTAGGACCTCAGGATGTTTTTAGACCTCCCCCCCCCCCCCCAACAAACCATGAATGTGGTAAATCTCTCCCTTCTCGATTTCTATTGATTCGTTCTTTCTTTATGTCTCTCTCTCTCACTCTCTCTCTCTCTCTCTCTCTCGCTCTCTCTCTCACTCGCTCTCTCTATCTTTCTCTCTCACTCTCTCTCTCTCTCTCTCTCTCGCTCTCTCTCTCTCTCTCTCTCGCTCTCTCTCTCACTCTCTCTCTCTCTCTCTCTCTCTCGCTCTCTAGCTCTCTGTCTCTCTCTCTCGCTCTCTCTCTCTCTCTCTCTCTCTCTCTCTCTCTCTAT
This sequence comes from Neosalanx taihuensis, assembly GCA_030340665.1. NCBI lineage: Eukaryota > Metazoa > Chordata > Actinopteri > Osmeriformes > Salangidae > Neosalanx > Neosalanx taihuensis. The sequence continues at coordinate 12,623,701 of CM059296.1, read as the reverse complement.
CTCTCTCTCTCTCACCTTCTTTGTCCTCCCTCCCAGCTCTTTTTTAGACAGCTTGACTCCTGAACACTGTAGTTCTCCAGGCTTTAATGTGAGGCAAGAAACATGCTGCGGGTGTTCTGTGTCACTGTCTAATCTGAGGGCTACCTGTGACACCAGACAGGCCAGCAGGCAGGCAGACAGGCAAGCACACAGACAGGAAAGCAGACAGGCAGGCAGGCCAGCAGGCAGGCAGACAGGCCAGCAGGCAGGCCAGCAGGCAGGCCAGCAGGCAGGCAGGAAAACAGACAGGCAGGCAAACAAAAGCGAAGGCAGGCTGGTGTTCACGTGCACGCATACCTGCATGTGTGCTTTCAGATCTTGAACTTTGAAAGGTGGGTCAAACGCATTCTGGGGCGCCTCTAACCACAGTCTCTCTCCCATACATAGTAAATGGCAACACTTTGAAACGGGATGAAAGATAAAGTGTTGCGAAGCGCCTTTCCCTACTTCAGAAAAACAGCATATTTGCCCACGGTTCATAGAGATCTCCTCTCACAGGAGTTCAGATGGTTAAAGGCCCTCCAGGAGGTTGTAAACCCATGTTACGGGCTAGGGGCTGTGAGTTTACGGTAACAGCAATGATTTCGATGGCTAGTTATTGCTCAATGCCAATGGGTATTTTCAATCGTTTATAGCTGATCTGAGATAAGATGATAAAAATGAAGTCGTCAATGGTGCTTTATCTACTCCCCATCACTTTGAACGAGCTGTTTTCGTGTGTGAGAACAACTTGACGTGAAACATCCAGTGTGCTGTGCAGTTGCAGGGTACAGGTTTTAGTATGTAGGGTGCGTTCTCACCAGTAGAAGCATTTTGCAGGAGTTAAAGATGCCGTAGAGTTCAGTGTTGAAATCCCTGGGTTCATAGGTCAGGAACAAAAATGAGATGCTGAAATCCCCTGTAGCACACACACGTACACGCGCACACACACACACGCACACACACACACACATGAACAAATGTCGGTTGAACATGTGGTGTCTGATCACATGATCCTCTCCTCACCCATGGCCGCCAGGTTACTCAAGAAGCTGCAGAGGATGAGCAGGTGAAGCTTCAGTCTCTCCTGTCCTGGCCTCTTCCTCGTCACCGTGGTGATCGTCCTCCTGACCAGTGATAGGACACCCATCCTGGCAGCCGGGGCAGAGGGTGTGGCCATCCCAGCTAAGGCACGCCCAGGCGCGGGGTCTTTCAACCAGACCAGGATGTAGAACACAGAGAGGGTGTGGCAGCAACAAACAGCAGCGAAGGCGGAGTACAAACCAAACTGATCCGCCAAGACCCCGCCCAGGAGGAATCCCACTGCCCCTCCCACGAAGATCATGGACTCCGCTGCCGCCATCCGCATCGTGCGACTGGCCTCCGTTCCATCCGTCAGGTCGGCCAGTAAGCTGAAGGAGCTGAGGAAAATGGACGCGGTGCCTCCTGATAGGCCGACTAATCCCGCCGCAGCAAATGAGATGTAGACACTAAGGTGAGGTACCAGAGCCATGATGAGCATCAGAGCACCGCTGGCCAGAGAGAGCAAGCAGGGGAGCAGGAGAACGGCACGCCGACCAGCCTGGTCCGACCAGGAGCCCAGGAACAGAGCGGAGGGGATGGACAGGAGGCTGCTGATGAGGTTGTAGAGGAGCAGGATGAAGGAGGAGGAGCTCTGCACCTCCTCGTCCTCTCTGGGGTATTTCACTGGGTCACTGCACACGGGAGAGTCCCCGAACAGGTCTGAGCACACCTGGAGGATACGCACACGCACACACACGAACACGCACATTCATGCACGCCCATGCAGCTCTAAGCCTACAGGGGAAGTAGGGACCTTGTCCAATAACATGTGACTGGCTCTTTGGCAGGGAGCAACACACTGCTCATATAGCTGTGTGTCCACACAATAAAGCTCTGCTCTGATTGGACTGTAACCAACTTTATTGCTTGGTGTCCTTTTTTGTATGCAGTGCTGTGTAGTAAGGGATATTGAGTCAGCAGACAAACAAAATATATATGGAGAGAGTGTGTGGGAGAAAGAGAGAAAGACAGGGGGGGAGCAAGAGAGTGAGGGAGAGAGGGAGGTAGAGAGAGAGAGAAAGAAAGAGAGAGAGAGACAGTGATGAAGAGACAAAGTGAAAGAGAGGGAAAGACGTAGGATAATTTTCACAAACAAAACCTTGAAATAGAAAATGGACCCACTGCTCTCTCCTGACCTGTCTCTCCTGAGAGCTCTCTGACCAGACCTACTGCTCTCTCCTGACCTGTCTCTCCTGAGAGCTCTCTGACCAGACCTACTGCTCTCTCCTGACCTGTCTCTCCTGAGAGCTCTCTGACCAGACCTACTGCTCTCTCCTGACTGGGTCAGTTCAAAGTAACACACACATGATTGATTCAGCTCACAGCTGGATTTTAAAGGCTCCTAAAGCTTAGTTCCTACTGAGTCTGGTCAGCTAAATGAAAATAAACACAACATATTCGACTACAATCTATTTGTAAATAGAAATTCACAGCAGAGTGCAGTCCTTCTCACTGTACTGTACCTTAGAAATGACCAGCTGTTGATATGCTGGGGTCTGAATGAAGACACTTGTCATAAACAAAAAAATGACCGGTTCCACGGTAACAAGCTTCCTGAACTTCTGCAGGCATGATGACATGTTTTTTTGGCAATTCTTTCAAAAGTATATTCCAGTAAAAGATGTATCCGTCAACAAGTGGAAGGAAACAGACAGCCTTGACAACTCATAATAGAATGACACATATGCTATAAAAATACCAAAAACTTTTCAAGACGGACGACAAAACATCACATGTTTAGTTTGAAATGCTAACCACGTTCTTTATGACTGTGTCCTGTTGTGTGTGTGTGTGTTTGTGTGTGTTTTTATGGAACGTTTAGTTCCCTGTTGTAAAGTGGCTGATTCCTGATCCTTCCTGTGGGCTGTAAAGCAGCGAGCGAGGGAGCGAGAGGTTGAAAGGCTGCTGTTGGATGAATCACTTGAGACGCCAGGGATCTTGAACTTCCTGTCGAGAAGTGTACCCACGAACCCAACGATGTACATGAGTGTGCGATGGTGATTTTGAGAGTGTTTCTCCAAATGTAATTATCTGAATATATGTGTATGTATGTGGTTTTATGTTGTGCAAGCGTGTATGTGTGTGTGTGTGTACTGCCTGTGTGTTGAAAGCTGTTAAGACTCTGCTCCAAGGTCAGATGAGATGCCCCTGGCTCAGCATCATTGCAGAGTTCATTACTTGTTTACTCTCTCTTCCGTCACACTCCCTTGACACCCCCCTCCCCCCCCCCTTTCACACACACACACACACACACACACACACACACACACACACCCCATGACATCACCTGCTGTCTTCTGGGGCGGTGACAGAACCAGGAAACCAGAGAACATGGAGGCAGCGTCGCCTGAGCAGGAGAACAAACACTTACCTTTATTACACGCGTCAAAGATAGTTGCTCCCTGGGCATGCTGACGCTTACAGCAGTCACACTCCAGTTAGGGTTATTATTGTAGCTAAAAGCCAGAGGGACCGCAGCTGTGACAGTGTGTGTGTGTGTGTGTGTGTGTGTGCTTCTCTCTGCCTCCCTCTACCTGGTTGCCCTCCATTCTTTGCTTGATCGTTGGTAATATTACAAATCTAAGAGTCTAACATCTTACAGATTCAGTATGATCTTGTGTGTCCAGCATGTCATCATTGTGCTGTGGTCTTGCTGTTGGTGATGTTCAAAAAACAGCCATCCGGCCTCAGTCTCTCTCAGGAGCCTCACTAATGTCCTCCACCGTTTTCTCTCCTTCACTCTAACCCTCTCACCCTCTTTCTCTCCCTCTTTCCCTCCCTCTCCCTCTGCTTCTCTTTTGCCCTCTTTCTCGAAAACTCTTTCTCTCTTGATCTTTCACTCTCCCCGTCTCTCTCTCTCTCTCTCCCCCTCCTCTCTCTCCCTCCTTCAGTACTGTAGTTCAGAGGATTAGCCCGCTGGCTGAGCTCAAGTATGAACTTCTTTATATGGAAAGAAGCAATCAGTTGTCCTCATACAGACAGACAGTACACCCCCGCCCCCCCTCTCCACTCTCCCCCCTCCCACCAGTTCTCACAGCCCAGTGCTACTGGAAGAGCTGCCGGCACTGCAGTCACTGGCATTCCAAACATTCTTTCATCATGTGCTCATGAAAACCAGAGAAAGAGAGAGAGAGACACCACACAGGGAACGCAGGGAGAGAGACAAGTGGACACAAGTTTAACCCTGTCCCCTCCTCTGCGCCTGTGTGTCTCCTGTGTCTTGTTCATGGACAGCAGGGGGTTAAGTGGAAATCTGAGAACCGGTATAAAACACAGTGAAAACACGTAACCGACACCAGCGGAAAAAAGCATTTATATTGATTTCAGGGGTCACTGCTATGATTTACAGTGTGGGAGAAAGTTGGAGAGAACAGAGATGAGAAATTTGGAGAAAGAGAGGAAAGGGGATGAGAGAATGGTGGGGAGGACAGGGGGGGGACTAAAAAGAGAGTGGAAAAGAGAGTGGAAAGATGGAGGGAGAAATTAGGAGAAAGAGATTAAAAAGAGTGGGAAAAGTTTCTTTGAGTTTGAGTGTATCTGTGTGTTCTTACAGCATGTGTGTGTGTGTGTGTGTGTGTGTGTGTGTGTGTGTGTGTGTGTGTGTGTGTGTGTGTGTGTGTGTGTGTGTGTGTGTGTGTGTGTGTGTGTGTGTGTGTGTGTGTGTGTGTGTGTGCGTGTGTGTGTCAATGACCATGCTGCTCATCAGACCAGGCGCATGTCCATCAGCACTCATTATCGTGATCTTTGTGTTGCTGTGAAACATTCCAATTAAAGTGCGTGGCTGATGGGAATGTTTGCCATAGCTGGGATGCTGGCTGAGATCAGGAGGAACGTTGGGAGAGAAGCCACTGCATCCATAACTGCCTATCACTCTGCAGATCTGTCAGCGCCTGACCATTACCTCACAGACCACCATGTCCCGAAAGCATTCCTTCTAACCAATCAGGGTTCAGCATGGCTGTGGGGTTCTGACCCGTGTCTGTTTGTTCTCTGGGCCGTGCTGGAGTCTGAGTCATGTGTTTGGATGTTAGGAAATATCTGCAGGTATCCAGCTGAGATCTGAACATTTGAAGATGTGGGTCTGTATGGCTCTGCTGGTGAGTTTTGAATCTTGAATTTGCAGTGGTGGAACTGTGTGTCCTATACACCCTGGCCACAGGGGGGCGCCCCAGAGTGGTGATGTGTGCGTGTGTGGCGAGTCTGATGGAGCTTTGATGCGTGTGTGTTTGTGTGTATATGCGTTTGTGTGTCAGGATATGGCCGAAGGCCTGTGTGATTGAACCAGAGGTTGGGTACAGCACACCGAAGAAAACTCAGTGGTGCCAAACCGACCCCCCCCCCCACACACACACACACACCCACAAACACACACACACACACACTGGATGATTAATGGGCCAGTTAGCCCGGCGCCCACGGCAACGCTCAGCGCTTGAACACTCCTCGACCATCACATCAGCTCCGCCTACATTACCTCTTCGCACCCTCCCTCCACCCCCCAACCTTATCGTCGCTCGCTGCTATGCCTGCCGAGTGCTTAAGAGGGCCAGGTCTCTGATTGGCTCATGAATCTAACCCGCCACTCCCGGCGTAGACGTTAATTTATTTGTTGATGTTGTTGTTTTGGCCATTTGGTTACAAGCGGAGTGTTTTGTTTTCGGCTTTTGTTATTCAATTTAAGAAAACGTCATTAATCTAAACAATAGTCTGAGTTAGCTGAAAGCTAACAGAGCGCAGACACGCTGGCTAAACACTTACTGAGGTAGGTGACAGTAATGTATCACAGGTACACACCGGCAACACACATACACACAATACATCTGCACAAGCACACACACACCCTAAAACATGGCAATCTTATCAGCAGTTATTAGAAAGCTGTGCAGAGAGTTCAAGTCTAGAACATTGACCCCGGACGGAGAAAGAAACAAACAGTTTTAAGAGTAGTACCAACACAAAGAGAGTGGTAAGAGATGAAGACAAAAAGGAAGATGGGAAGGAACACAACATAAAGGAGGAAGTGAAAAGGATGATAAGGAGGATGATGTTGTTTCTGAGACGACATGCAGCATGTTGCTACTGCACAGTTGACCCTGACCTTGTTAATCCATCTCCATACAACCTGACCTGCAGCACTTCATAAGCAGGCCCAGTCAGTTTCGCTCCCTCAGGATCCTTCTGTCTCTCTTCATGACAAGATTCCATTCACTGCAGACTGTCACAATGCTAGCAGATAACAATCAGCACAGCCTGGCTAGTGACCGGATCTGATTTGATATCACTCTGAACTATTGTTGCTGTTTCAGATAGAAGACTGCATCCACTCTGACCGTATCCGTGGTGAAGCTGATGGTTCTCACTCGTTACAGACAGGGGAATTGAACCGGTGCGCCAATGGAACATCAAGCAGGGGATTGTGAGTGAGGCCAACTGTGAGTTGTGGTCAAGGCTTCATAACTCTCAGCTCACACACACACACACACATTGACACCAACACACATCTAACCAATGACCCTGACTCCCCAGCCTCTGCTCAGGGGCGATTGATGACCCAGCTATTATTGGTTCACAGTAATTGCTGGCCTATCATTGGCTTGCTGTGCTTGCAGGCTGAACCGTCCTTCTGTCTGAACAGGATGTGTGTGTGTGTGTGTGCGTGTGTGTGTGGGTGGGGTGGTACAGACACACACACAGACAACTCAACACACACTTTCTCTCTCTGGGCTTCTCTCACACACTTGCACATCCCATATATCTGGTGGCTCCACAGAAAAGCGAGAGGGAGCACTCTGGAATGAAATATAGCAGAAAGATTGTGGTTTATTGATCCATAAAGAGAGAACCTCGATTGTCTCTCTGTCGGTCACTAACCTTTGGTTCTTAGTGTATTCTCCGGGTGGTACGAAAATATATTTTGGAAACTTAACCTGGCTTAAAGATCGGCTTTAAGAGGGTGTACATAATATGTAATATGATACACAATCAATAGCCTCTGTCAGATTGTATGGTGCAGGAACGAGCGCTTTACTTTAGGTACCAGACTCACCTTTCTCCTCAGTGTATTTCATGTCCTTGGGTGCCAAATGGTTTTACTGTGTTTACAAAGGAGACCATGGAACAATAGACCTTTACCTTGCCTATTCTTCTGTAAATAAGTATGGGACAACCTTGTCATGTTCTACCGGTATATGAAATGTAAAAATACACGCGCAGCCCCAAGTTTCGGATTAAACGGCTGTATTTACCGGGGGCCACTGGGGCCCTCCACATTCCACACCTGCGCCGGAGCTGCATTCCCAGTCTGTGTATCACTGACTCCCCCTCTGCGCGCCCCTCGTGCCAACATTTCCTGTGCTCCATATCTGGAATGAACCGTCCAATGGAGCGGAGAAACGCTGGATGGGAGTGGTTCCGTTATGAGGTCACGGAGGAGGGGGGCTGAACCGGGGGGCGCAGCAGGCGGAGAATCGTAAGCTTGGAGGGACGATAAACATGAGAGCAAGTAGACGTAGTGGCATAAGCGGTAAGCAGGAAACGTTTGATTTGAATAAGGTTAGCAAAACAGAATAGCGGAATAGCGCCGCGGAGAGTCTAAAGAAGAGAGAGACTGGTGAAGACTAGTGGGCAGTCTCTTCGTTACAGGCGCAGTTGAGCGAGAGGCATTCCCTTGCTGGAAGGTAGACAGACTCTGAAGGGGGGAGAGAGAAGACGTACAAGTGAAGAAAGTTTCCATTTCTTGGAAACAAACTGTAACTTCCGACCATATCGCTGAACAGAAACCATGCTCCCCATGTACAGTGTGGGATAGTTTGACTCTCATGTGCAGTTTGGACGGATATTTCTCTCCTGTTTTACGGTAACCCGGACTAAAGTTTCTTCTGGCAGGAAAGGAGTCTTCAACACTGTTACACCACGACTCTGGACATTTTTTTCGGGAACTTCTTTGACTGTTATTGGAAACTGCGTGCTCGTCGTGTTTCGGAGCTCGACCAGGGTTATACAAGCTCGCTGTTCTGAGCGGGGGTCCAGGGGGGGCTGGGTAGTACGGATTTTAATTTAATTTTTCCCCCATGGCCTCTTCCAGAATGTATCTCCTTGCGGTTTGCATTTTGGTGTCCGTGTTCGCCAGGAGCAGTCGGGCTTTGCGGTGCCTGCCGTGCGATAAGTCTAAATGCGAGGAGCCCAAGCAGTGCACTGGGGCGGTGGTGCTCGGGATCTGCGGCTGCTGCTCGGTCTGCGCCAAGCAGAAGAACGAGAGCTGCGGCGGGGTTTACGGTCTGTACGGGACCTGCGACCGGGGGCTCCGGTGCGTGATCAGACCGCCGCTGAGCAGAGGCTCCATCACGCAGCATGAGGTCGGAGTGTGTGAAGGTTTGTATCTTTGTTTTGTGCCATTTCTCAGTAATTCGTAATCATTCAAGTTGGATTTGAAGTTGACAAAACTCTTTTTTTTGGTTTGTTTACAAGGGTGCATTGCTAAATACTCTGAGCTGTTTCAGTTGAAACTATAATAAAGTAAGTCCAATCAATAACTCACGAGACCCAGTAGATTTGAATAAAAAATCAATTTCACTGAAGTGTCAGTTGTCATGTATTGGCCCTGAAATATGTCTGCTCATGTAAATGTATCGATGTCTTGTCTATGCTATGTGCATATTCCGAGCCAATTGACAGGCCTGATGTTGATGAAAGGTACCAGTGCGATAGATCACAGACACCGTAGTCATGTTGTCAATATCGTAAAAGGTCATTCGAATACTTTCTTAATGTTATGTCCCCTAGAGCTACATAACTAGTTGCATAAACGCACGCGCTCCATGCCAAGTGTTTCGCGGTTCTGGAGAGAAGAGAGATTGAGCACGCGGAGCTGGCTAATGTGTTTGCAGCATGTTGGTTTTCCATTTCTTTAGGGGTATAGCTTAACGGATTCCGTGCTGTTTTTGGACGCCGTGCCAGCCCCCTCTCTTTTCCGCCGAGGCTTGTTGGTTTTTCGCTGGAATGTCAGCTATGCAACTCAACTTGCGTATCTACCCCGTGTAACTTTAACGTAGACCTCTCACCGGGGACTTCGAACCGCGGCCCCTATCTGACAGCGCAGGTGCTCCCGGTAAAAGGAACGAGCCGACAGCTTGTTTGTTATTTCAAGCCGTCGCGTCGCTTATCATTTGGCTTTCTAGACCGTAGTCGTGATGTTGCGTGATAGCCGCGGTAATTACGGCTCCCCTGGAATGCTGATGCCGCCTGGGGCACGGGGGTGCTCGGCTGGTGCGAGAGATCGTGATTATATCTGACGGGTCGTGATTTGATGCTTCATTCCTCAGACATGCAGAAAATCATCTATTATGATGAGTCTCTCTCCTCTCCTCCCCCCCTAATTTAGTTTCTTGTATTGGTTCTGAGCACGAAACAAAAGGCTTCAGTAGGACCTAGAACTACAATCTAACCACCGCTGTCCCATCCACAGCCTCTTGACCTCAGACCCAGAGGAACTGATGCACCACAGTGTCACTCTGGTTGAGAGAGACTGAACCATGTAAACCAAATCCAAGCACCTACATGTACCATGGTACCAAGTGGACATAGATTATTATGCTCAGGCAAGATGGGTATAGACAGGCATACAAGTATCCTCACACCTGTGGCTCCCCCCCCCCCTGTCTATCTCCTGCTCCTCCCTTTTCTAGTCTTCTGCTCCTTCATACTTCACTCCGTTCCCTCTTTCTCTCTCCTCCACTTCCCCTTCCTCCTCTTCACTCCCTCTCTCTCCCGCATCTTCTGAAAAACATGATCTGAGCTAACTCCATGTGGACCTCCTGTTAGCAGCCCAGCTGTGGAGCTACTGTGTTAGGTTAGTGTAGTCCCAGCCTGCCAGTCAGGGTTGCCAGGTTAGTGTAGTCCCAGCCTGTCAGTCAGGGTTGCCAGGTTAGTGTAGTCCCAGCCTGTCAGTCAGGGTTGCCAGGTTAGTGTAGTCCCAGCCTGTCAGTCAGGGTTGCCAGGTTAGTGTAGTCCCAGGCTGTCAGTCAAGGTTGCCAGGTTAGTGTAGTCCCAGGCTGTCAGTCAGGGTTGCCAGGTTAGTGTAGTCCCAGGCTGTCAGTCAGGGTTGCCAGGTTAGTGTAGTCCCAGCCTGTCATTCAGGGTTGCCAGGTTAGTGTAGTCCCAGGCTGTCAGTCAGGGTTGCCAGGTTAGTATAGTCCCAGCCTGTCAGTCAAGGTTGCCAGGTTAGTGTAGTCCCAGGCTGTCAGTCAAGGTTGCCAGGTTAGTGTAGTCCCAGGCTGTCAGTCAGGGTTGCCAGGTTAGTGTAGTCCCAGGCTGTCAGTCAGGGTTGCCAGGTTAGTGTAGTCCCAGCCTGTCAGTCAGGGTTGCTAGGTTAGTGTAGTCCCAGGCTGTCAGTCAGGGTTGCCAGGTTAGTGTAGTCCCAGCCTGTCAGTCAGGGTTGCTAGGTTAGTGTAGTCCCAGGCTGTCAGTCAGAGTTGCCAGGTTAGAGTAGTCTGTCAGTGAGGATCCCTGAAGAGCCTAGGAGCCAGCGAATGCCCTCCCACCCTGAGGCTAACCAACCTCTGTCAGACAACCGTATCACTACAAACACAAAAACACATACAAACACTTTGTACCCCCACACCCATCGTCTGTTATAGTGAACCTGTGTTCCAACCTGAGTACAGCCATCTTTTGTATAAGTTCTGCTTCTGTTGTGGAGGTTGCATTGTGCATGTTTTGTACCTCTGTGTGGACTGTGTTATGTATTAGTAGGTCAACAGCTGTGTGGTCTCATTGAGCGCTGAGAAGCAGCAATAGAATAATTTGTTGTCTCTGACGGCCTTTGAAGACGTCTGGATGAAATAATCAGCCCTCATGCATATGCATGTTCACCTAAATTATGTATAATCCGGAGAATGTTGATGGAGTTTGGAGGAGATTTAGTTGATGTCCTACCAGGGGTATTAGAGAATTCTGAGGCAAACATTTAGCCCTGTCCCTGTTGGCCTGACCTGGCCCTGATGTGAACCATATTGGAAGTCATTGATTACGTGCACTAGTTGTTCAGACCCAAATGGTCGATTGTCATCTGGAATATCCCCCACGTTCTCCCAGAGGGCAAAAATGCCAACGACATCCCTTCCAACTCCCGGTTCATGACCTCCACTGCCAATGTGATTGGACGCCTCAGGTGCCTGTCATTGAGTACAGCTCTGTTATTGGACAGAGAAAGTGGGTGCGGGGAGTGACATTGAAGTGACACTGTTCTAAATAGGAAGGTACTGAATCTTTGGTATGGCGTTCCTATCGTGCTATGGTGTCCCAGTATGCTGTTGTCATTCCTGTTCACTGGCATGTCAGTCTCACTGACTCTGGTACCTTCTCCCTGGTTTGGCATAGTGTACTGGAGGTGGTTCATGACCAAGGTTGGATTCCCACTATTTCTCTAATGTCTCTCAACATTGTCAGCGGGATCCACTTTGTGGATATTGTGTAGCCAAGGTGATTTAGGACTGCGGATTAATAGACCTGATCATTATCACCACATGCATATGCACACGCACACACACACGCACACACATAGCTATGGGGACAATTATTATTGTACTCATACTCAGCTGTCGACCGCTGAGGCTGAGAAAGGCTGTCCCAGCGTCGATGATAATCGTAGTTATGAACTCACCCAGACATGATGAATCATTCATTAGTCTTGTTGAGGTCGATACCAGACCCTCTGCTGCGCCACAACTAAAGGCTTCTGACAGGCCCACTTTAACCCCAACAGAGGACGCTGAGACCATACAATTTCATCCAACCATCCATCCAACCAATCAACTAACTTTAAAACCGTCCTATCAGCCAAAAACTTGTAGCCTGCCTCCCTGCATTCTCCATACAATCCATCCTTACTGCCTCCATGCAACCTGGCTGCATACAACCATTCCAGAGGTGGGGGTTCTGCAGGGCGGAGGTGGTGGTGATGGAGGGTGTGGGGGTGGACTGGACAGGACAGGGAGTAGATTTGGTAGATTCAGGCAGCTCAGAATGATCTGCAGAGGGAGCATGATAGAGCTGAACACCAAGGTTGTTTACCCCCCATACCGCTGGCAGCCATGAGGGTCTCTGAGTTGACAGGGAGCCCTGTGGTGAAGCCCGGCAGAGGAAGCCACCCTGGCAGGTCCAGCCTTGTTTACGGGTGGTTCTCGTGGCCTGACAGTGACCTCTGCTACCCCAGAGAGCTGCCCGCTTGTCTGCAGTCAGGAAGAAGGTCAGGCAACTCAGAGGAACCGGAGGAGAGCTGGACACATCATACCCTTCCTCCTGTTGTTGCAGCTCACTCCAGGAATGTAGCTCTGACGGACTGCTGGATCTGAAATTACCGGCTGACTGGCTTGAAGACTGATTGGCTGGCTGGTTTACTGCCCCCCCCCCCCCCAATCACTGTCAGAATCTGAGCAGACTGGCTAGCTGACTGGATGGCTGTCATTGGCAGACTCTTGTCACCCAGTACCAGCTCGCACCAGCTCAAACCAGAACTTAGAAACAATTACGAAAGGAGTGAAAACAGGAGGCTAACTGGAAAACAGTGGCTGAAACCTAGAATGGAATGTTGGAACAGGTTCTGAGTTCTGGATTTCTAAACATTCCATCTGCATGCTCTGCTGAGTTCTAAATGCTCAGTCTCCATATTCCGGCTTCTGCATTCTTGTGAAGCAGCGCTGTTGAGGCCTGCTGCATGCTAGGGCATGAGTGCCTACTGAGGATGGATAATAATCATTTATTTGTTTAGTTTACACCCAGGTCTGCGTCTACAGACATTCCTGGCATTTTTACCCCATGATGCAATCCTGTTCTGCTGTCAGGACCTTCAGAAAGGACCTTCAGGCTTAGATTCCTAGATCCTCCCACCTGCTCTGTGACACACTATGCAACACGACTCCCTGTCAGCTTACTCTTCACCTCAGCTCCAGCCTCTGCTGCAGGCTGGGGAACTGCCAGAGATTGGCTGACACGATGAATGACATCATAAGTCCCATCTCGGTAACAGATAGTAACTGTGGTTACTGAGTTTCACCAGGTGTGATTGTCACAGCCTATGAGGGTATGACAAACAATGCATTCCCAGAGTGCACCTGGACAGCGATTTGATCTAAGGGGTTCTCTATGCTGAGGCCATGTTCTAGCAATGTGGTGTCTCTCCTTGGTAGAATATTGCCCTCCGCTCGTTAAAACACTGGCATATTTGCTTATTAGAACCTTGGGTTCTTGTTGAAAATCTGGCCCCTTGTTAGACTACTGGCCTGTGCTTGCTAGAACAATGCTTGTTAGAACGCTGCTCATTAGAACTCAAGGCAGAAGGGTTGGGAATAACACTCTCCTTTGACACAAAGTCACAATATAAAACACTTAGAAGGGCTGGATTAGCACTGCAGAGCTGTGAGACTGGATGTGAACCAGCTTTTTGTGGTGCAACAATCTCCGCAGCCTTCAGTCTTAAGTGTGCACTTGTTCCCTTGTAACCTTGTCCTCTTTCTAATGCCCTTCCCCCTGTGGCCCTGTGCGGAAGTCAGGGAAGGGTAGGAGTGTGGAGGGAAGTTCCTGTCGCTGGGAGCAGGCGGAGATCATTCTAGCTCTCTGCTGCTGGAGGGAAGCAGACACCATTGGGACAGGCTAGAAAACAGCGCGCGCGCACACACACACACACACACACACACACACACACACACACACACACACACACACACACACACACACACACACAGAAGGGGACAAGGAGTTCAGTCTATTGTGCGGGTGTACCCCCCTGTGACTTTGAGGCCTCTCTCACACACACACACACACACACACACACACACACACACACACACACACACACACACACAGAGACAGCTTTCCTTGGGGCTGGAAGGCTGGATGAACTTAGAGAAGAACACAGGTTGTCTTCTGTCGTCAGGGAAGACAAGCGGAAACGTGCGCCTCCTCCTCCGCTGGCTTCTTGTCACGCTCTTCCTCTACACACACGCTCACTCAAACAAACACACACGTACACACACAATATAAGTGCACTTGTAGACACACATTGACACAATCAAATTTACATATATATCGTATACACACACACGTAAATACACACTCAATGCCAACATAATCAAATCAAATACACGCCAAAAACACGATGACACGCACATAGACACACTCACATACACACACGCGTACACACACACATTCTCTTTGTCATTCCCTTGGAGCGGTCCCTGAAAACAGGTAAAGCCTCTGGAGTGTGAACATGGCTGGTGAACATGTGCGATGACTCACAGTAACTCTTTCAGTCTGACGTTTCTCATCTTGGATCTTTTCATTGTTTTCTGTCTGCTTGCCTTCCAGTCTGCTCCCTCAGCTCTTTAAACAGCTTGAGCGTTTTAAACTGTCGGTGATAATTAGCTACCAACATGTACCCTCGACACTTTCCCCCTACTCCCAGCCCTCCGAACCTGCCCTCTCTGCCAGATATCAGATGTCACACACACACACACACACACACACACACACACACAAGCAGGCATGGGCACACACACACACACACACAAGCGGACATGGACACACACACACACACACACACACAAAGGTTGTGTGGCATTACTGGAGGCAGGCAGACATCAGTCCACTGATGCCTCTCAAGCTTTCAGGCTCTCAGGCTTGTGTGTCATGTAGCTCTGTTTGAAATGCTAATCAAAGCACAAGAACCACAGCTACATGAAAACATATGGAGTGCTGGTGGGTTTAAGCCAGATTTGGTTTTAACACAGGGCCTGTTCACTAATGTAGAGGCACACACCTTATCCCCTAACCCCTATCACCTAACCCCTTATCACCCTAACATAGACATACACACACACACACACACACGCAAACACACAGTTTAACATCTCTTTGTCTCCCGTAGTCTAATTTAATCTCTAAAACACACTCTCTGACAGTCTATGACTATCACAGCATGTCCATACATAGAAGTGCAAGCAAAGCAAACATATACAAGCGGTCATAAACACACACACACACTCAAACAGACACACATACACACACTCACACACACACACACCAGTGATAAGGTAGCGATAGAGAAAAGCAGTGTTCTACAGTACCCGTGGGGTTTGTTTGCAGAACCAACAAGGGCTGATAATGGCATTGTGGAGGTCAGAGCGCGTTAAGGTTTTCTACATGGCCCAGGCTGCCTATCACTGGTCCCCTCTCTCTCTCTCTCTCTCTCTTTCTCTCTCTATATATAGAGAGAGAGAGAGAGAAAGATTGGTATATATAAGATTGGTATATAAAGATTGGTATATATATATAAATATATATATATAAAGATTGGTATATATATATACTCTCAAAAACATATTGTTTTATTGTCAAAAGATCTAAGTTGTCTCTGTCTCACACAGTAGTCATAAAAGCCACAATGTGACTTTAATCCATTCCTGTCTTTTATCATGTCTTCATATGTCTGTACTCTGTCAGACATGTCGCTCGCTGGTGCCTTTTGATGATGTCACTTCAGAGATGTCTTATCCTCTTCCTCCCTCCTCTCCAGATGAGAACTGGGATGATGACCAGCTGTTGGGGTTCGAACCCTGCAACGAGAACCTGATCACGGGCTGCAACCTGATGGATGGCAGCTGTGAGTGTGATAGCATCCGCACCTGTAACAACCCCTTCGAGTTCCCCAGCCAAGAGGCCTGTCAGACCGCCCTCAAGAAGATCGAAGGTAGGCCTTTTGGTGTGTGTTTTTGTGAGTGTGTGTGTTTGTTGGAGTGTATGTTTGTGTGTGACTGTGTTTGTGTGTGGGAGACAAAAGAATGAAAGCTTGAAAAAGAGACTGTTTGTGTATGTGTGGGTTTGTGTCTGTCTGTTTCCGGAACCATGACGAATTCAGTTTGCGTTGTCTGATCTTAGAAGAGTCCACCCTTCAACCCTGGAGTCTCGTCATGGCTTCAGAGACATGGCAGTATAAGTAATTAACCAGGTTAATTGTTTTCCTCTGCCTGCTTGTTAATTCATAAGTGTTGAGACGGGAATCAAACGGCATTATCAATGGCCTTTCTGTCTGCTCCTAACTCCCACAGAGACTGACTGGGCTGCTGTCACAATAGACGAGACTACCCCTTCTCTCTTTCTCTCACTCTTTCTCTCTGTCTATCCTTCTCTCAAACCCTCCGTGTCTCTCTTCATCTCTCTACCTCGTTAGGTTCATCTGTGTCTCTTTATCTCTCTCTCTCTCTGTTTATCTCTCTCTATTTCTCTTTCTTTCTGTCTCTTTTTCTCTATCTTGCTCTCTGTTTCTCTCTGTCTCTCCTCTCTGTTTCTCTCTGTTTCTCTCTCTGTCTCTGTCTCTCTCTCTGTTGTTCAGCTTTGTCTTTCGTGTTGTTCCGTCTCTCAGCATATTTAACATTCAGCAGCGTCACATAGAGAATAACAAGCTGGTGCTTCTTGCTATCGTTCATTCAGCCCTTCATCCTCCTTGTTGGAAGTCAGCCCTGTTGTTCCTCCCTCTCTCTGTCGGGCGTTTTTTCTGTGACAGGTTCTCATCAGTCGTTCCGAGATAAAAAAAAACAAACACGCGCGCATGCATGCACGCACAAGCGCACAGTGTTTTGTGGAGGCCTGATAAGGTTGTAAGCGGTCTATCAGAATGTTAATGTAGCAGACAGGAATGTTACCCCCCCTGGCTGTTTTGGAGTACAGATAGACAGACGGACAGACAGAGTGACCAAGAAGTGGGGAGGGAGGGAGGGAGGGAGGGGAGAGAAGGAGGTGAGGGAGGGAGAGGAGGAGGGAGGGAGGGAGGGAGGGAGGGAGGGAGGGAGGGAGGGAGGGAGGGAGGGAGGGAGGGAAGGAAGGAGGGAGGGAGGGAGGGAGGGAGGGAGGGGAGAGAAGGAGGTGAGGAAGGGAGAGGAGGAGGGAGGGAGGGAGGGAGGGAGGGAGGGAGGGAGGGAGGGGAGAGAAGGAGGTGAGGGAGGGAGAGGAGAGGAGGAGGGAGGGAGGGAGGGAGGGAGGGAGGGAGGGAGGGAGGGAGGGAGGGGAGAGAAGGAGGTGAGGGAGGGAGAGGAGAGGAGAGGAGAGGAGAGGAGAGGAGAGGAGAGGAGGAGGGAGGGAGGGAGGGAGGGAGGGAGGGAGGGAGGGAGGGATAGGGTGGAAAGGAAGGAAGACGATGTGTTCACAGAATGCTGGCAACAGAATGGCAATTAAAACTCCCAAATAAAGACTTGCTATGACAACCGCCGTAGCAACCAAACGGTTGCCGTGCAGTGGCAGGTGTGCTTCTGTCTAGTCTGACTCTGTGATCAGCTAGCCAGGTCTGGTCTGATCTACAGGTCCACAGCTGCTCTTTCATGTGGCTCACCTGTCGGTCTCTCTCCCTCTCTCTGTCTGCCTGTCCTAGGCAGAGTTCTTTGTACCTCTACCTGTAGCTTAACTCTGCCGCAGGCATGCTTAGGACAGATGTCAAGTGTTTCTGGTGAAAAGTCTAACTAACTAACAGTAGCTCGCCCCAGTCACAAACGCCACAATGTCACAAACCTGCACATGGCTACCTATAGTAGAACATCACCTTTTCCCAGAAATTGTACCTTCTCTACTGCAACCTGCACCTCTACCAGAGATATAAGATAGAGGCAGACATTTAAAGGAAGTAATACATAGAGAGAGAGACATAGAGAGAGAATGAGAGAGACAGAGGGAGAAAAAGGGAGGGAGAATGATCTAGAAGTGGGTAAATGATTCTCTACTGCTGAGCGGTCTGTCTGTTTCTCTCTTGCTCGCTCTGTTTCTCTCCAGGTGAATCATGATGTGTGACCGACACACAGACGGCTCCTCTTTCCATTTGGGTTCCTGGTGTGTGGCAGGTGGAGGAGTGTGTGTGTGTGTGTGTGTGTGTGTGTGTGTGTGTGTGTGTGAGTGTGTGAGGGTGTGAGTGTGTGAGTGTGTGTGTGTGTGTGTGTGTGTATAAAGAGCATGGTGGAGAGTCATGTGTTGGAGTGTTTGAACAAACGTAACAAGGTTTAATTAACTTGAGGTTTCACAGTTGTCATGTCAGTCA
Organism: Neosalanx taihuensis; assembly: GCA_030340665.1. Taxonomy (NCBI): domain Eukaryota; kingdom Metazoa; phylum Chordata; class Actinopteri; order Osmeriformes; family Salangidae; genus Neosalanx; species Neosalanx taihuensis. Next base: position 12,605,526 of record CM059296.1, on the reverse strand, counting down.
TGTATTGAATATAAACACCTTTGTTGGATGTAAACATGCTGCTACTATTCGGATAAGTTAAAATAGTTTCTTACAAGACAGATTCTGGCTTCATGAACCAGATAGGGGATGTGATCTTTCTCCTACTCTCTCTCTCTCTTCCTCTCGGTCTCTCTCTCCCTCTCCCTCTTGGTCTCTCCCTCTCCCCCCCCCCCCCCCCTCTCGCTCTCTCTCTTTCTCTCTCGGTGGACCTTTGCTCTCATGTCCAGTATGTGAGGCTTGTAAGGAATGACAAGAATTCAGTCTCTGCTGCTGGTATGAACGGATGTTCAACAAATAAACCATAAATAATCTCTGCGACGGACCTTAACACAACGCGATTGGGTAGATGCGGGCGGTACGTGCTCTGCAATTGGACAGATCTCAAATAGGTATGCGTTATGACCTCCGACCTTGGTGTATCTCACAATGACGTCATTGGTGCCCCCGCCGGCGTCTAGTCCTCAGAGAATCAGCCAGTGTTCAAGGTTCTCTGCTTGAATTAGCTTGAACATTTCTTGTTCACGTTTAAGTACTTTTTTTTACTGCTTAGACCTAACTTAGTTCCTCATGGCTACGATATTTGTTGTGAGTTTGTGTGAGATATTTGCCAAAACCAAAGAATAACAGCGAAATTTCTCTTTTGTCATCGCTAGCATTTAGGCGACTGAGAAAGGGGAAAAAAATTAATGAAAAGAGGAGAATGTGAGAAGGTAAATGAGAGAGAAAGGTAGAAGAAGGAAGAGGGGAAGACTGGGAGGTAAAGCGGGTCGGACTGAAAGAACAAGGGGTAGAGGAAGGAGGGAGAGAGGATGTGTTGTTGTAGAGGAGTGTGCAGGGTGCAGCAGTTTGCTCCTCTGACCCAGCGAGGCCACAGCACATTAAAGGAAATACCAGACATTCCACCCTCTCGCTTTCTTTCTCTCTCTCTTTATTCCTCTCTTTCCATCTATTTTTTTCCGTCTCTTTTTCTATTTCTGTTCCTCCCCTCACTTCATCTTTCCCTCTATCTCTCTCCTGTTCATTTTTTATCTCTGTCTCTTGCTCTTTCTCTCCTCTATCTAACTTCTCCCCCTTCCTAGCTGTCTCCCTCTCTCTCCCTCTCTGTGATCGAAACAGTGAAAGGGATAGAAGAGGAATAGAAGCCCAAACCAACATGTTTGTGTCCAGAGCTGCTTCACGTTGCGTCTGTGAAACACACTGGGGCAGGCAGAGGAAAGAACTGTTACTGGACCATTATTACACTGCAACAGACTAGATATTAAACAGCATCAAACCGGATCAGATATTATTATACTGGATCAGACCAGATATTATACTGGATCAGACCAGATTTGATAGTTTAGCAGACCAGATATTGTACTGTACTTTGTTTCTGTGTGTTTGTAAGTGTTGGTTTAGTTTATAACTTCATAGTACTAATTGTCTCCCAAATAATTGTTTTCAGTGTCTGTGAACCCTGCCAGATATAGGTGGCGTTTGTGTGTGTGTGTGTGTGTGTGTTTGTGTGTGTGTGTGTGTGTGTTTGTGTCAGTGGCTGATGGTTCTACCTGGTGGGCTTCCTACAGGTACTGATAGACATCCAGGTCCAGCTCAGTCAGAAAACAGCAGTGTCCTCTGGGTCAGGAATAAAGAGCGATCAAAACAAATTACCTCTGATCCCTACTGATACTGCAGCTTCCTTTGAATGATTTTTAAACACACACACACACACACACACACACACACACAGACAGACACACACAGACACATAAACACAAACACAGAAATGTACAGGATGCCCCACTCTCATTGTTAATTGGCCTTGTGCAATGCTATTGGCTGGTTCGGTCAGGCGGAAGTTTCTAGGCCACAGAATAGGAAGGTTACCTGCTGGGGAGGAAGAGGAGAAGAGGGGAGAGGGAATGAGAGAAGCGTATAGAAGAGGAGGAAGAACAGGGGGTAGAAAAAGAGGAACGGACGGAAAGGAGAAGTTTGACTGTTTTTGTGTGACTGTGTTTGTGTGTTTTTGTGTTTTTGTGTGACTGTGTTTGCGTGTTTTTGTGTGACTGTGCGCGTCCCAATTGAGATTAAGGTTGTTTGTCTTTTTTGAATTCCTGGACACATATCTGTGTGTTTTGGTTGGGGTATATGTGTGTGTGTGCGTGTGTGTGTGTGTGTTTGGGTGTGGTGCGTTGGGTCTGGAGCTGATAAAGATGAATCACTCCCAGCCTCTTTCATGCGTGGTGCTCGTTGCTGCTGCCATTTGTAACGATAACAAAACGCCTTTCACACAAAAATGTGTTTTCCTCTCTTGGTAATGAGCAGGCATGCAGGCTCAGCTTTGTTTAGCTGCTGGAAACGCTGAGCGCCTCACTGCCCTTTCATGATAATAATATTATTTTGGATAAGTGTGCTTGTGTGTGTGCGTATGTGTGTGTGTACGTGTGCAGCGGGCGCACTGCTGTTGGAGCACCTGTAGAGTCTGCTGTTTTCATTGGAGGGTGGTCTGATGCTGGTTTGTCTGTCTGTTTGAGTCCGTCTGGATTGGCCGCTGTTGAAGCTAGCCATCGTGTGTGTATGAACATGTGTGTGTTTCCTTGTCTGTCTGGAGAGGATGTGTGTTTGTGTGTGTGTGTGTTTGAGAGGATGTGTGTGTGTGCGAGAGGATGTGTGTGTGTGTGTGTGTGTGTGTGTGAGAGAGAGAGAGGATATGTGTGTGTGTGTGAGAGGATGTGTGTTGGGGAGGGTTATTAAGTTTGAGAGAGAGCCTCAGTGTCTTAAAGCTCCTCTGTGTTTAGTGTTCAGAGAAGGCTTTGACTTCAGGTCTTAACCAATAGGAAGTTAGTAAAGACTTGAGCCAAGTGGAAGCAAGCCCAACAAGAGCGGATTGTTTAGATCCTGTGGTTGTGGTCATGTGATGTTGTGATTGGCTCAAAGACCACACTCTTGCTTCGGAGTGACTACACTTCCTTCTTCAGACTAACTGTCTCGCCCTACTCTGACTCTCCCTCACCCTACCTCACCCTACCTCACCCTCCCTCTCTAAACTCACCCTATCTCTCCATACTACCTGGAAATCATTCTGTTTGCAGAGGTTAATGCTCCAATAAGAAGCCCCTTGTTCCCAAGGTGGTGAGTGAGGATGAAGATGATGAGAGGGAAGACAAAGATGATGATGATGATGGTGATATTTCTGTTTTAAGGCTGACAGATGAGAAATATCAAATTATTGATCACCTTTCCTCCAGTACATAAACCAAGTGTGGAGAAATCAATCTCTCTCAGAAGACTTGAAAGGTCTGTTGAGCATTAGCTTAAGCCTCCGCTTCGGCCCATTCTGTTGTGCCACCGCGCTTTCTTCCACAAGCTGTGTTTGTGTGTTCTCACATGCTGTGCGTGCGTGTGTGTCTTTCTGTGTGTGTGTGTGTCTTGTTTATGGTTTAATTAAAGAGCTGATGTTAACAATGTGACATGTTGCTTGACAACAAATGTTGTGTAAACATTTCATCTGATCTGTTCATAAAAAACCTGATTAAGCTACCAGGGCCTGTGGGGCGCACTTTATGACCACACACAAGTACTAATAGCTAAAGACTAATGCTACCGTATTTGAATGTCTGAAAGTTCCACTTCTAATAGCTAATGCTACTGTATACGAGTTTCCTAGTAGTAAAAGCTAATGCTACTGAATATAAATGGCCTATGGCTAATGGCTAATGTTACTGAATATGAATGTCCTATTGCTAAAAACACATGCTACTTTATATGAATGTCCCCATCCTAATAGCTATTGGCTAATGTATTATGTAACAGGCTGCGGCCCAGATTCCTGAGTTTCAGGAGGACATGTTTAGACTCCAGCCTGGAATGTGCAGATCCTCTTATCGGAGCCTCTCCCGCTGGTGAAATCCAGGCTCACACACACTCTGACAGACACACGCTGACTCTGAACCCCACTTACGCTCACGGAAATACTAGACATGCAACACGCGTACCAGCGTGGAAAAACTGGCGTGTTTTTCTTTTATTTTTCTTTTAAGATCCCTCTCCTCGGAAAGCAGCCTTAACCACAGAAATACAGAGACGGTCACAAGCTGAAAATGGATGGAATTATGTAGCATTCCGATATGTTTTCAGTGTAAACCCAGGAGTGCTTCTAAGATGGAGGTGTGGAGAACTTAACAGAATGAGGCTCTTTTGATAACACGTGTTTTGTTCCCAGTGAATGTCTCCTGACGCGCATGCACACACACACACACATATATATAGACACATGCACACACGTAGACACACACCTGCATGCACATACACAGGACAGCACACACGCATAGCCACACAGCAGTATGTCTGGATCAACATGGTGTCAGGATGTTCCATGCTGGTGTCTGGATGTGATCATGACATTTATCAGTGACGGTTTCCGCAGTTCGCAGACTGTCAGCTCCATCTCTCCCTGGGTAGCTGAGCAGCAAAGGCTGCCATGTGCTGCTGCTGAAAAAGAGTTGAACTTTCACAACAGTCCGAGTGTGAGTGTATCATTGCAGTAGCATCTTAGTGTGTGTTAGCGGTCCAGAGGTGTGTGTGTGATGGTACAGTCGGTGTGTTCGTATGTTGTCAGTCATGTAGACGTGTTCCCAAAGACCAGGACGGCTGATGGATGAACCTGTCGGAGGTCTGTTTATCTATCTGTCAACGTCTCCTGTCCTCTCCTCACTCCTCCTCTCCTCTCATCTTTTGGTCTTTTCTCTTCTTGTGATTCTCTCTTCCCCATCCTCTTGGCTACTTCATTTTTCTTCACCCTCCACGCGAAAGAACCATAGCAATATGGAGGAAAAATTGAGAGAATAACCAAGGAGAGGAGAGAGGGAGAGAGAGAGAGGGGGGGAGAGAGGGAGAGAGAGAGAGGGAGAGAGAGAGACGCGAAAGAACCAGAGCAATATGGAGGAAAAATTGAGAGATTAACCAAGGAGAGGAGAGAGGGAGAGAGAGAGAGAGAGGGAGAGAGAGAGAGAGGGAGGGAGAGAGGGAGAGAGAGAGAGGGAGAGAGAGAGAGAGGGAGGGAGAGAGAGAGAGGGAGAGAGAGAGCCAGCAGTAGGGGACCTGGTAGGCTGGATATCAGCTGATCCATCTCCATGAGCCACTTGCTGGTTTTTATTGATATGATTAATTCACAAGACAAGATGGTTTTATAGCTTTATGGTCTGCGTGTGTATAAGTGTTCAGAACAGCAAGTAGCCTGGGGAGGGTAGAGGAGGGGGGGTGGGGAGGGGGGGGGGAGAGACAGAGAGGTAGAGAATGGTCAGGGAGGGAGAGAGCTGTAAGGTACAGTGACAGCAGGAGGGACTGAAAGATGTAAGAAAGACAGATGACTCTGTGGGGATTGGTAGCTGTGTGTCTGCACTGAGATAACACTGCCTTCAGCATGACAGAACAGAAGGGAGGGAGGACAGGGACACAGGGATGGATGGATGGATGAAGGTTTGTCTGATTTGGACTGTTAAACCTGATCCTACCCGGATGAAGCTTCTTTTCCCCAGATAGTGACCTGCTAGACTATCGGAACACTTCACCTTAGGTCTGCCCAAGGTCATGTCTCCTCATGTCAAGGTCGTGACTCATAAGATAAGCTCATGTCGAAGTGCAGTGAAGGCTGCAAGAGAAACCCTGCATCAGTACTTGGTGACCTCTCCCCTCTGCCAGACCTGCTAGACAGCCTCATTAAACACAGACACACACCTGAAACCCCAAGCTTTTTATTCAACAGAACTGTACACATACTGTTAGTAGAAGCATTGCTTACATGCAACAAAGCCAGGACACACACACACACACACACTGTCTCCTCCTCATATGGGACTGCATGGATCCTGCGACCAGCTGCTCTGCCGCAACCTCTAACTACACACAGAAAAATCGCCATCCTTCGCTGACTGGCTGGCTGGCAGGCTGGCAGGCAGACTTGCTGTCTGGTACTGGAAGAATGCTGCAATGTCGGCTGTTCTGCCTGGTTTGTCAATTAGCCTCTTATCTTTTTTACTCTCACAAGCTCATACACACACTTACATATTCACACACACACACACACACACACAGGAGGAACACAGGCTGTTGGCGAGGCAGCAGGGGGATGCAGACGGTTGTCGAGGGCAACCAGGACAAGTGGTGGCAGGGGAGGATGAGGAGAGGATGAAGGGCAGAGGAGAGAGGGAGAGGACAGGTGTTAGGAGGCGGGAGGAGGCTGGTGCAGCTTTAGAAATGAAGAGTAACAGTGAGTGTGTTTGTGTGTGCCTGTGTGTGTATGCTTGCGTGTGTGTGCGTATGTACTTACGTGTGTGTGTGTGTATGTGTGACACAGTAGCTACAGTTGTTAAAAAGCTAAGCTGTAGGATGTATGAGTTGATCAGATCAGATGTGGTAGCAGAGATATTGCTGTCTGACAGACTGCCAGTATGTGGAAAACCAGACAGCCTGACTAGACTAGCTTTATCTCTGAACTCTGCCTGGGTCTCATAACAGCTCTGGACAAACTTGTCTGTGTGTGTGTGTGTGTGTGTTCGTGTGGGCTTGTTTTTGTCTTCCCCCGTACAGCGAGAGTGTTCTAACCTCAATTACTGTCTCTCATCTCTGCCGGACTTAACATTGGTTCAGCTACCTGTGTTCTGGTAGTCAAGACAACCTCACCCCCCCTCACACCCCCTCAACAGCACAATGTATTTCCCAAACGTCTTCAAGTACCCTGGTTAAGACCCAGCTAAGACTCTAAGTCTTAGAGTCTTTATCTGTCCCAAAATAAAAAGGAAGTCCTTCAGTGTGTGTCGTTTTTCCGTAGTTCAGTATGGCCTCATCCACTCCCTCACCTGATCACTCTCACCTGCTCATCCTCTCACCCTTTCAGTCTTTCACCCTCTCAGTTTCTCACCAGCTCACCCTCATCCCTTCATCACCTGCTTAAGCTTTGGATAAAAGCGTCTGCTAAATGAAAAAAAAAAAGAATAAATGTAAACCTAACCTCACCCCCTCATCATCTGAAGACCATCAAATTCACCCTCTCATCTTTACACTCTTTTTCATTGCCTCTTGTTCTTTCCATCACTTTCTCTCCCCCTCGCTCTCATTCGATTTCTTTCCTCTCCCTTGTTTTTCTCTCTCTCTCTCTTTCTCTCCATCAGAGCTTGTTAATCCTTTTTGAAATGTAGTTTTGAAACCATGTTAATCTTATTTCTCCTTCAGAGGCAGATACACAGAGAGAAAACTGGAGCAGAAGAGAGCCAGAGAAAAGATAGAAAAGGAGAAAGAGAGGGAGAGGGAAAGAGAGGGAGAGAGAACACAAGTCTGCTTCAGACAATTAAATAAAACATGACATTTCCTTTTATCCTTTTACATTACAACACCCGGAAACCTGTCTATGTTCAGAAAAATAACATAAAATGTGTGAATGTTTGTGTGTGTGGCTGTGTGTGTGTGGGGCTGTGTGTGTGTGGCTGTGTGTGTGTGGCTGTGTGCGTGTGGCTGTGTGTGTGTGGGGCTGTGGGTGTGTGTGTGGTTATGGGTGTGTATATGTCCACTACAACAACACTTTTAGGCCTGGGGCTGCTTGCTGCCTATGAGTAAAATAGCTAATTTTGTTTCCCAGTCTAATGCAACATCATACGCATGCCAATTGATCCCCACTGTGCAGACAGCCACTGTAGTTCAGAACTGACTTCCAAATACTCACACTTGACTGCAGGCTGCGCGTGTACACACACAAACACGCACACACACACACAGTGTGACTACAGGTCGATTGCAGGACCATCAAGAAAATGTCAGTCTGCTTTCTTGCAGATGTGGAAGCATTATATAGTGGGTGGGAAGAAGAGAGGAGACAAAATGAGAGGACGAAAGAGGAGAGATAGTGAGAAGAGAGGCGGGAAAAACCCTGGCAGAGTGCAGGAAGGAAACAAGCTGTGTTCCTGAAGGTGTGGGGGAATCAATATGGCCTCACTTTGGAGGCCCCACAGAGCCCCTCCCCGGCCCCCAGAGCCTCCCTCCAGCTGGCTTCCTGAGGCTGCCTGTTCTCTTCTGCCTCAGTGACTCATGAAGTCCCAGAGGCTTCAGGTGTGGCTGACCCCATCATTCCAAATCCCTGCACTGGTGAGCTGCAGCCACAGGGGAATGCTGGGAAATTGAGTCTTTAGGAGAGCTGCCATCGCCATCTTGGAGTGCTGTCTTGTAGGAAGTTATAGTATGGAGAGTATGCAGATGAGGAATGGAGAAGAGGGGAGGCGAGGAGGGGAGGAGGAGTGCGGGGGAGGAGGGGGTTGATGAGGAGAGGAGGAAGGGATGATATGGGGAGCAGCACAGAAGGAGAAATTTAGGAGAAGGAGGAGGGAATGGAGGTTGAAACTGAGAGGATAAGGGGGAGGGGGGTGACGAGGAGAGAGGGTAAGAGGATAGAGAGATGAAATGAGGAGACTGGCTGTTTTATTCATGCAAACTTGCGCGACTCTGCTGGAGCAAGGGACAGATTGATCCTGTCTAAGCTGGCAAGGAGACACGGAATGGCAGATCTTTTTCTCTCACTCTTTCTCTGCCTCTCCCTTTCCCTCTCTCTCCCTTCCCCCCCCCCTCTCTCTCTCTCTCTCTCTCTCTCTTTCTCTCTCTCTCTCTCTGTCACCAGGCTGTCAGTATGCGTGGATGGGGGTCAGAGATGGGGGCTCTCACCTGTTGGGGGAGGAGAGTGGGGGGGGGGGGGGGGGGGGGGGTTGAGACAGGAGTCAGGCCTGGAGGGTAAACACACTTTAAATATTCAGCCAGGCGTGACTTTCACTAACAGAGACAGAGAGACAGACTGAGACAGACAGAAATTATGGGAAAGGGGTGAAAGAGGGAGGGTTAGGTTGACTGAGAGAAATGAAGGGAGACGACTGCACCAGGTTTAAGTGGCAGTTTTCCTATTTGTCCTTTTTCACTTCCTGCAGTATTAGAATGCTGGCATTGAATGTCATCAGCTGGCTTTGATTTGGATTTTCGTTCCTATTTTTTTCCTCTCAGAAGCTAATTCCTTTCTGTCTGTGTTGTGAGGATTGTCGAGTGGAGGCTGTGTGCTCTGGAGGGGCTGTCATCCAGGTTTACAGACTGCTGTCAGATTAGCCAGTAAGACTGTTAGTCTGGTTGACTGCTTCTTCACACACACTCCGCACAGCTCTGAATCCAAGACCTGCTACATGTAGCCTTGAAAACCATTAATTACACACACACACACACACACACACACTCACAGCTGGATGACTTTTGTTCAGGATGTTTAGTTACTATTTACCCCAAATAATAAATCCTTATTTGCATATGTTAATGACCCTTTTTTGCTCAAACGACGCAGGTAGAATTTTGTCTCCTTGCCAACATGTTAGAAATATGTAATTGAGGAAACACGGGGATCGTGACCCACACACACGCTGAGTACACCCCAGGAGAAGCCCAGCATATTATACACACATTGAGACAGCAGACAACGCTGTCAAACGGGTTGCTAGAGAAACCAGGGAGGAAAAAACAACCGTTGCCGTAGTGATAAGAGGTCATAACGGATCAACAACAATCAGGGAGCTGATATTACATTTGAGGACACTATATGGGGTTTGTGTGTGTGTGAGAGAGTAGGTGTGTATGTGAGAGTAGGTGTGTGTGAGAGAGTGAGAGCGTGTGTGTGTTTTGGGGTTTGTGTACGTGCACTTCATTGTGTGTGTGTGTTTGTATGTATTGTGGCAGGTATATTGTAGTGTCACAGCAGATGTTGGCTCCTACAGAGAGGTAGAGGACGCTGTACCTCCACAGAGCTGCGTGAGGGGGGAGGAGTGGAGGGAGGGGCAAGGTTGGAGGGGCTGAAAGGAAGAGGAGAGAGATGAAAAGAGGAACGGAAAGGGTGATTGGGATGAAAGATACGGATAGAAGGAAGAGAGACAGAAAGACAGACAGGCAGACCAAGAGACAGAGAGAGAGACGGAGCGAGACAGACAGAGAGTGAGAGAGCAGGTGTGGAGAAGGTGACGGGAAGAGAACATGATGAGTTAACGACTAAACCTATAGCCATCACCTCTCGCTCTGTCTCTCCTCTCGCTCTTTCTCTCCTTCTCTCTGTCTCTCCTTCCCTCGTTTTCCCCTCGTCTCCCTCCAGTGCCCTCGCCTCTGCAGTCATCCGACACACACTTGCTGGCACACAGACGCTCATACACACACACTGGCACACAGACGCTCACACGCACGCACAGATAAACGCACACACTGCACGCATGGTTGAGGCTAGGGATGAGGGCTGATATATGAGCAAATAGAACAGCAGAAAACCAGGCGCTTTAGCATGATCCCTCTGCATGTCTCTGTCTCTCTCCCTTTCTCTCTCTCTCTCCCTCTACCTCTCTTTCTCTCTATATCTCCTCTCTCCTCTCATTCTATCTCTCTCACTTCCCCTCTCTCTGTCGCTCTTCCTCTCTTTCTTCCTCTCTCTCCCTCTCTCTCTCTGTCTCTCTCTTAGTCTTTCTCTG
>CM059296.1:12385000-12590000 GCA_030340665.1 Neosalanx taihuensis | reverse complement strand
GGTGGTTTTTAATGTGTGTGTTCCTGTGAGAGAGTGTGTGTGTGTGTGTGTGTGTGTGTGTGTGTGTGTGTGTGTGTGTGTGTGTGTGTGTGTGTGAATGAGAGAGAACACAGGTTAAGTAAGGCATAGAGCGTGTTCTAGATGAGAGGAAAGGAGAGGAGAGAGGAGGAAAGGGGAGAGGAGTGGAGCAAAGGAAATGATCAAGTCATGAAGGGGGAAGAGGCCTGTAAAGAATAGAAAAGGCTTTGGAGAAGCGATGATTTAAGGAGAGAAGAGAGGGGTTAGGATGGAGTGAAGAGGAGAGGAGACGAGGGAGAGAGGAGGCTGACGTTTAACAGCAGGGAGGATGGTGCGACATCGCTTCTCTCCCGTTCACAACCTGTTTGTGTGCCTGTGTGTGTATGCATTGTGTGTGTGCGTATGTGTGTGTGTTTGTGTTGCGTGTGTGTGCGCGTACAGCTAGCCCAGCCAGAGCTAACAGCTGGTGTTGCCAGTGTGTGTGCTCACCGTGTTGTCCTGCTGTGCCACCAGCCTCACATCAGAAGCTGCTGCCAGGGGAACATCAAAGATCTGAACGCACACACACGTTCACACACACACACACCCACACACTCACACACACTCATACACGCACATTTACACACACGCACACACACACAAAAAGAACATCTGGTGTGAAGGCCCCACCCCACCCCGGGGAATGACCTCACTCCTGAAGGGAGAAAGCTGATCTGTTGATCAATACTGGGCAGCTGTTGATACTGCGTCGCCGTGGTTACACTCCAACTGGGATTATTCCACCTGACCTCTGATTGGCTGGTCGTGACTCCACCTCATTAACATAAAACCAATTAACACTGAACACACGGAGGGGAGAGGTGGCGGGATGCAGGGAGTGGTGGGGGGAGTCGGACAAGATGAGAGACAAAGAGAGAGAAAAAAGGAGAGGAGACCTGACAGACAGGGAGGGAGAGGGGAGGCAGGGAGAGAGAGGGGAGACAGGGAGGGAGAGAGGGGAGGCAGGGAGAGAGAGTGGAGACAGGGAGGGAGAGAGGGGAGGCAGGGAGGGAGAGGGGAGACAGGGAGGGAGAGAGGGGAGGCAGGGAGAGAGAGGGAAGACAGGGAGAGAGAGGGGAGGTAGGAAGAGAGAGGGGAGGCAGGGAGAGAGAGGGGAGGCAGGGAGAGAGAGGGGAGGCAGGAAGAGAGAGGGAAGACAGGGAGAGAGAGGGGAGGTAGGAAGAGAGAGGGGAGGCAGGGAGAGAGAGGGGAGACAGGGAGGGAGAGAGGGGAGGCAGAGAGAGAGAGGGGAGGCAGGGAGAGAGAGGGAAGACAGGGAGAGAGAGGGGAGGTAGGAAGAGAGAGGGGAGGCAGGGAGAGAGAGGGGAGACAGGGAGGGAGAGGGGGAGAGAGAGAGGAGAGAAGGAGACAAGTCAGGAAAGATGGGGAGATGGAGAGGAAACAGGGAGAGATCTGCACACAGTTCTGAATCAATCTCCTCCCACCATGCTGTCCAGTCACTTCTGTATGTTTCATATCAGACATGGACTGTGGAGATCACAGGAGGATCTATAGATGAGCAGACACACTGAGAAGATCTCACTGACCTAACGGAAAACCACACACTCCCTCCCTCTCTGTACCTCCCTTTCTCTCTATCTTCTGTCTCCCCCCTCCCATGTCTGCATGAACACTGAGGGCTCCTAGACACAGCTGGAGGCAGGCTGATGGCTTCTCAATGATTTCCTTTATAAGAAGAAATCTTTCTACATTGAGACTGTGTGTGTGTGTGTTTTACTCAGCACGGGTCAAACACACCAGGGTGTCTGAGAGGAAAGAACTAGGCTGGAGCCTGTGGAGAAGCTACTAAAATTATATACACACACGTTGGATACGCAGAGACACACACACACACAGCGATGGCACTTTGAAATGTCAAGTTCCAGAGCATCACAGAACTGCGGTTGTGGTTGGACAGTGAACTCCTTAATTGTCCATTTAAAACCAGTAGTGTTTTCAGGGCCATAGGTTCCTGTGAGCAGACACACATAAACACTCAGGGAGTATAGAAAATACTTGTGGTGTGAAATTAACATTTTGAAATGTGTAGCAAGGTCTTAGAAGGCCAGATGAATGCCTGCTGCCCTCCAGGCCTTTTAATCGAGCACAGAGTAGCCCTGATTGCCTCGAGGCATGCCGGGAAAACTAATCAGTGATGTGTTACCATGAGAACCGGTGCCGGTTTGATTGGCACCTGGTCATATGAGTGAGGACAACAGCATGGAGAGCAACTCCGTATGTGTGTGTGTGTGTGCATGCATGTGTGTGAATGTGTGTGTGCATGCATTTGTGTGTGAATGTGTGTGAAACGAAAAGGGGAGATTTTTAAGAAAGCGTAAGTGTGTGTGTGTGAATGTGTGCGTATAACTGAGTAAGAGCTTTGCCTTGTGCTCTGTTCTGCATTCACATTGGTTTGAATTCCATCGTATGTGCATGTGAGCGCTGAGGCGTGGCAGCGCTGTTAGCTCGACCATGCCTGCCGTTCACTAAAGCGCAACCAATCAGACGGCTGAATGTCTGCATGATGAAAACACACTGGTACTGCCAGCTGGTGGTTCAGCACAGTCAGAAGAGGCTGTGGTCAACAGGCCCTCCTCCCTGACTCCCCCCCCCCTCCAGCTCCTCCCCCAGGTGTCTGTCCTCTGTCTCCACATCTGAAGTGTGTGAGTGAACAGCCATACTGAGACATCTTGCTTTTGACGTGCTATCCTAGTTTAGCAAGTGTTGCAGAGCGCGGCCAGGCTGCCAGGCTGCTTTGCCAGGCTGCTTTGCCAGGCTGATTTATTTTGCCAGTGATCCTGTATCCAGCTGGTTCATTTGTTATGAAATATTCATGGCTACATGAATCCACCACCCCTAGATTCAGGCTAGGTGAGATGCTTGTGGTTTCTCTGCTCTCTGGTAGGGGGACCTTCCTGAGCTTCTGCCCCCCAGTTTCAGCTCCCCTGCTCCCCCATCTCTGACGCCCAGCCTTGGGTCCCCTGCTGTCCCCATCCCCGGCCTTGAGCCTGGATCTTTGGCCCAGAGCCTCTGTTCTCAGCTTCCAGCCTAAGCAGGTTTTCCCATCCTCTTCCCTTCATCCTCTCTCCTTCAGCCTCCTCTCTCCAGCCTTCTACTTCATTGATTCCCTATCATGGCACTGCCAGCCTCCCATAATAGCTGCCACCGCTTCATAGAGAGGTGATAATGCTTATGTTAGCCATACTTCACTCATCCTTCTCTCTCTCTCTCTCTCTCTCTCTCTCTCTTTCTCTCTCTCTCACACACACACACACACACACACACACACACACACACACACACACACACACACTCCTCTGCAAATGAGCAGTCTGTGTTCTTATGGGATTAAAACTGAGCCTCTTAGAGACTGAGGATTGGGCATCATCCATCACCATGGTGACAGGAGCATCATCTCCTCTCCTCAAGATAGCGCTGGTCCAATACCGGATTTTGAAAAGTGTGTATGTGTAAGTGTGTGTGTATGTGTGTGCTTCAACCAAAAGTATAATGAGTGTGTAATAATGATTATTCCCAGAATATTAGACCATATAGATTCTCCTCTGTGCTGGGCTGGTGTGTAGCTGTGCTGGGCTGGTGTGTAGCTGTGCTGGGCTGGTCTGTAGCTGTGCTGGGCTGGTGTGTAGCTGTGCTGGGCTAGTGTGTAGCTGTGCTGGGCTGGTCTGTAGCTGTGCTGGGCTGGTGTGTAGCTGTGCTGGGCTGGTGTGTAGCTGTGCTGGGCTGGTGTGTAGCTGTGCGGGGCTGGTGTGTAGCTGTGCTGGGCTGGTGTGTAGCTGTGCTGTGCTGGGCTGGTGTGTAGCTGTGCTGTGCTGGGCTGGTGTGTGGCTGTGCTAGGCTGGTGTGTAGCTGTGCTGGGCTGGTCTGTAGCTGTGCTGGGCTGGTGTGTAGCTGTGCTGGGCTGGTGTGTAGCTGTGCTGGGCTGGTCTGTAGCTGTGCTGGGCTGGTGTGTAGCTGTGCTGGGCTGGTGTGTAGCTGTGCTGGGCTGGTGTGTAGCTGTGCTGAGCTTGTGTGTAGCTCAGCTGGGCTGGTGTGTAGCTGTGCTGGGCTGGTGTGTGGCTGTGCTGGGCTGGTGTGTAGCTGTGCTGGGCTGGTGTTTAGCTGTGCTGGGCTGGTGTGTAGCTGTGCTAGGCTGGTGTTTAGCTGTGCTGGGCTGGTGTGTAGCTGTGCTGGGCTGGTCTGTAGCTGTGCTGGGCTGGTGTGTAGCTGTGCTGGGCTGGTGTGTAGCTGTGCTGGGCTGGTGTGTAGCTGTGCTGGGCTGGTGTGTAGCTCAGCTGGGCTGGTGTGTGGCTGTGCTAGGCTGGTGTGTAGCTGTGCTGGTGTGTGGCTCAGCTAGGCTGGTGCATCATTGTGAGACTGAGGGCTGCTGTCTGCTTGGTTACTCTGTGTCTCACACAGGAGGGATCAGAGACACATCACAGATGTAAGCGGTTAACATTTCTGCCAGCGAGCCAACAGGATCAAGCAGCTGTGAGACCAGCTCTTTAGGCTGCCTTGTGTTCACACTCACAGTGTCACACACACTTGTAAAGCCACCCTCACACCATCCTTTGAGCCCTGGACACACACTGCTCGTTCCAGCCCTCAAGCGACCACTGTCATGTCAGAGTGGGAAGGGCTGTGACACCAATTATCCAATCAGATGTCAGAGTGTCTGAACGGTAGGCGGAAAATGTGAGTGACGAGATGGGGGATTTTTTTTTTTTTACACCCTTGGCCATCACTGTCTTTGCTAGGGTGTGTGTGCTGCACTAACGCTCACACCAGTGGCCATCATATCAAGCACTGGCTAAAAGGTGAATTTTGCACCTTGTGTTGCCATGGAGACGAGGACCGACAGAAACGTTGGATAGAAGAGCCATGAGACCCTTGCCTCTTTTACGCTCCCCTCCTCCCCACTCCTCCTCTCCTCTTTTACTCTCCCCTTTCCTCCTTCTCCTCATATCGCCTCACTCGTTCTCCAGCCATTATCTTGCCTCCTCTCCCTCCCTCGCCTCACTCCTCCTCTTCCCCCCTCACCTCACTCCTCCTCTCCACTCCCTCCCTCCCTCCCTCCCTCCCTCCCTCACTCACCTCCCTCCCTCCCTCCCTCACCTCGCTCCTCCTCTCCTCGTCTAACTCCTCTCCTCCCCCCCGTTAGACACCAAGCCGGCGTGTTCCTTTAACGGGGTGGAGTACCATGACGGGGACATGTTCAGGATGGACGCCTGCCGCTTCTGCCGCTGCCAGGGGGGCGTGTCCGGCTGCTTCGCAGCGCAGTGTGGCGTCCTGCACTGCCAACGCTACTACATACCTGAGGGGGAGTGCTGCCCTGTGTGTGAGGGTGAGGACATGCACACACACACCTGCTTCACTCTTAATGCGTCTTAAAGCAGAAGGGCAGTATCCTGTGTGTATGTGTCAGTCGACAGCATACACACACACACACACACGCATGGCTGGCTAGAGCCTTTGTAATCCTTAGAGAATAGCTATTAGTCAAACTGACGCACTAACCACTGCCTCTCTACCTTGTAACCAGGCGGGTTGTGTGTGTGTGTGTGTGTGTGTGTGTGTGTGTGTGTGTGTGTGTGTGTGTGTGTGTGTGTGTGTGGTGTGTGTGGTGTGTGTGTGAGGTGTCTCAAGGTCAGTGGGGGGTTTAGAAAGATGCCAGTCTGCTCCAGTGAGCTGTTGGCATCATCTGATAGAGATGAGTGTGTGAAGGGGGCGTGTTCGTCTGAGCGACCTATCAATAACCCGCCCCTGACACACCCGCACACGCACACACACCAGAGAGAGGGAGTGATGAAGTGTGACCAACACACATCAGTGCCTGACGGACAGTTCTGGGGGACACGCAATCACCAGCTGCATGATGGGATTGATGATCTCATCTGTCTCCCTCCCTCCCCTCCCCTCCCTTCACCTCACCACCCCCCCCCCCCCTCCCCCTCCTTACCCCCCTCTACTCACCCCTCCGCCCCTTCCTGTTAAACTCCCCCTCTCTTCCTCTCCTCCTCGCCCCTCACTGTGGGAGCTCATGTGTTAAGTGTGTTGTGGGTACCAGCTTTGTATGTGTCACACACACGCACACGCTTTCCCTCCCCTTATCTCATCCGTCTCCCCCCTCTCTCTCCCCCCTCTCTCTCCCCCTCCAGACCCAGTCTACCCTGTGCTGAACTTTGCCGGTTGCTACGTGAACGGGGAGATCCTGGCGCATGGCGACCACTGGCGTGAGGACGACTGTACGTTCTGTCAGTGTGTGAGCGGTGACGCCCGCTGCGTGGCGGCCGCCTGTGGGCACAGCTGCCTCAACCCGGTCACCGTTCCTGGGGAGTGCTGCCCCGTGTGTGAGGGTGAGGAAGCACGCCCGCACACACACACACACACAGGAGCTCTATACGCTGTATGTCTCCCTCACACACACAGTATTTCACTCTCACGCACCCTTTTTTTCCTCACAAACACACACAGTATCTCTTACTCACACACTTTTACCCCTCTTCCTCGCTCACGAAATTATTATCAATCTCTGTCACTTTCATTCACACGCGCGTACACACACACGCGCACACACACACATCTTATCACCCTGTCAGCCTCTGTTAGTGTCATCTACTTCACCTCTATCTACATCTAATACTCTCTTTTCCTACTCTCCATTCACTCTCTTTTTATCTCTTGCTTTACCTCTTTCTCGCTCTCGCTCTCTCTCCTTTACATCTCTAGTTTGTTTCCCTCTCTCTTGCTCTCTCTTTCTCTTTCTCTCTCTCTCTTTCTCTCTCTTTCTCTCTCTCTCTCTCTTTCTCTCTCTTTTTTTCGCTCTCTGTTTTCCTTCCTGTTGTTTGCCTGAGATGTTTATCTTTAGATGTGTCTGGGGTCTGTGTGTGTGTGTTTATGTTGGTGTGTGGGTGTAATCTTGTACACATTTGTTGCTGTTTGGGACTTTGTGTTTGTGTGTGTGAGTGTGTGAGTGTGTGTGTGAGTGTGTGTGTGTGTGTGTGTGTGCATGTGTCAGTGTGACTGCTTGTAAATGCCTGCCTAATCCCCTTTAGTTGACAAAGGTAACAAGCTAGCTCTAGTTATTCATGCTCAGCCTTAGGTGGCTGGTAGTAATCTTGATTCATTACAACTCGACATCCTGAATGACAGCTTGAACGCTCACTAACAGGCACACCAACGCAGAGAGACACTCATGCAGGCGAACGCAGCCCCAGACATGGACAGGAGGACTGAAGCTCCCATTCAGCCCATAGAGGATCTAGTGGCAGGAAGGGGAGAGCGTTCAGAGCATGCTGGTGTTTATCTGATGCTGCTTAATTAAATCCCCCTCAGAGAGTAATTGGTACAAGGCTTCGTTCGCAGCCGTCTTGTGGAAGTGCAAAGTCACCCCTGCTTTCAGCTTTCTGTCTCAAAAAGCCCCCTGCTTTGGTTTGTGTGTGTTGCTTGTTTATTTGTCTTTCTAAACAGATTCAGTGTTGTCAGGGTTGTTTTTCCCCGGCAGTCTGTTGACGTTGTGCTTGGTTGCCCCTCTGATATTCTCCTCAGGGAGAGGAGAGGCGCTTATTCACTGACATGTCTTGGTGTCTCCTCTGACCTTCTCTCCTGTTCCCTTCTTGTCTTCTCTCCTCGCCTCTTTCTCCTCAGCATCTCCCTTCTCTTCCCTCCTCTCCTCTTCCCTCCTCTCCTTTCCCCTCCACTCCCCTCCTCTCCCCTCCTCTTCTTTCTCTTCCTCTCCTCCACCCTCCTCTCATCCCCTCCTCTCTCCTCCCCTCTCTCCTTTCCGCTCCTCTCCTCCTCCCCTCTCTCCTCTCCTCCACTCCCCTCCTCCCCTCTCCTCCCCTCTCTCCTCTCCTCCACTCCCCTCTTCTCCTCTCATCCCGTCCTCTCTCCTCCCCTCTCTCCTTCTCTCCCCTCCTCTCTCCTCCTCTCCCCTCCTCTCCTCCCCTCTCTTATTCAAGTGGTTGTAGCTGTGTTGACACTCACCAGAAAGTTGGCTGTCACAGCTGTCATAACAGCGGAACACTGGTGTCCATGGATACAGATATGACCATCTGGATGTCAGACACACTATAATCTAGTCATTGATTCCCCCCACATGCACACTCACAGCCTGTAACCCTGACATGCACTGAAGAGGGGACAGAAGGGTAGCCTGCTGTAGGTTTGTAGTGTTCAACTGTTACCCTTAAAACCATGTGTGTGTCAGTATGTGTGTGTATGTCTGTCTGGCTGTGTGTCAGTGCGTGTCAGTGTGTGTGTGTGTGTGGGGGGGGTGTTTGTCTGTGTTTCAGTGTGTGTATGTCTGCGTATTTGACTCCCAATACTCACATAGATGTAACCTTTATTGTGGAACTAACAACTCTTGTTCACCTCACATTCTCTCTCTCTTTTCTCCATTTCTCTTTCTCTCTCTCTCTCTCTCTGCTCTATGGCTCATGTTGTATGTGTGTGTGTGTGTGTGTGTGTGTGTGTGTGTGTGTGTTGCAGAGCCCAGCTACATCACCATGGCTCCCCCTGGCTGCCAGCTGGAGAACTGCAGTCTGGCAGAGCGAGACTGTCTCTACGGCTTCAAGCTGGACGTCACCGGCTGCCGAACCTGCCAGTGTCGCACACGTATGTTCCGCACACGCACACACACACACACCCAAAGACACATCACACACACTTACACATGCCTCAGTCTTCATTTTGTGTTCATTTATTTTATTGCTTGTTAATTGTATTTGATTTCTGTGAAGCACTTTCAGTTACCCAGTGTATGAATTGCGCTACATCAATAAAATCGCCTTGCCTTCAGATGTTAGATTTAAGTTTGATTATAAGCAGTTATTGAGTTAGCGTTTGTGTGTGTGTGTGTGTCGTGTGTGTTGTGTGTGTGTGTGTGTCATGTGTGTGTTGTGTGTGTGTCGTGTGTGTGTGTGTGTGTCATGTGTGTGTTGTGTGTTGTGTGTGTGTGTGTGTGTGTGTGTGTGTGTGTGTGTGTGTGTGTGTGTGTGTGCGCGCTGCAGGAGAGGAGCTGTGCAGTGGGCTGCTCTCAGGCTGCAGTCTGAAGTGTCCCTACGGTCTGCAGACCGACGCCCACGGCTGCGACGTCTGCCAGTGTCGGCCCCGCCCCAAACGCTGCAAGGCCCTGGTCTGTGACAAGTCCTGCCCCTTTGGATACATGTGAGGCTCGCACACACTCACACACACACGCAAACACACACCAATAAGCACGCGCATCCACACCCACACAAACCCCCCTTACACACACTCAACACACTCTTCTCCACACACATAAACACACCAGCAGCCTCCAGCAGCTGCATTAGCTGTGAGCAGTGACCCTTCCCCTCGCAGGCTTAACACTCGTGTCCCCAATCACAGCGTGCCGCCTCCCCCCTCCCCCCCCCCTCCCCCCCGCTCATGTGAACTGGACCCACAGGCAGCCCTCACATCTCCGATTCTAATTTTAGATATCTATTTCTACCTGTCTAATACACTGCCATGCTCAGCTCGACTCAAACCTGGTCCAGGCTGAATTATTCATTGTCTCCTTCGTGTGAACAGACTCTATTGATATTCCCCTCTGCCAGAGCCTCCCTGATTGGTCCTTATCAGTAGGCACTATGATAGGTCCTTATCAGCCCACCAAATATGGACGACACCTGGCGGCTGTTATTCATGTGATAAGAGCAGGTGGGGGACGGGGGATGTGGATAGGGGGATGGTGGGAGGAGGAGGAGTGGAGGAAGGTAAAGGAGGATAAGGAAGGGTGAACATGGGATAGGTGTGCAGCCTGCGATTGGTCCTCCTGGGTCAGAGTAGAGCTTGTGATTGGTCCCTCAAGGTCAGTCACGTTTGAAATGCCATCTGTGCTCTTAGAGTGGAAAGTCACCCAGAGACACACACACACACACATACAGGTGTACCTCCTGAATGTGCCTGGAACCATGTGAATCCCAAGGGTCCAGTCTGTCTTCTCTGTCTCTCTCCCTCACCTTCTCCCCTCGTGTCCTCCCCCCTCAGTAAGAACAAGCACAGTTGTGACACATGCCGCTGTAAGAAGTGTCCCGAGCTACCATGTGACCTGTCCTGTCCAATGGGCTTCCAGCAGGATGATCTGGGCTGTCTGAAGTGCCAGTGTATAGGTGAGCACTGTTTACTTCCTCTATTGTCCTTGCAGCTACATGGCCTACATTTGTCTGTCTGATTGCATGTGTATGTGTGTGTGTGTGTGTGTGTGTGTGTGTGTGTGTGTGTGTGTGTGTGTGTGTGTGTGTGTGTGTGTGTGTGTGTGTGTGTGTGGGTGTGGGTGGCTGCGTGGCTGGTTGGAGCAAGTGGCCCTCCCGGTCTCACAGTAATGACTCACCGTATCCTGATTGTATGTGTGCATTTGTGTGTGTTTGTGTGTGTGTGCGTGTGTGTCTGTAAATAAAGCAACAGATGTGAAATATTCAACACTGTAAGACAGAACCTTCTCATAATGAGAAAACCTTTTAATTCGTCAGTCCTGGTGTTTGGGGATTGGATAGCTTCCTTTTACACACACCTGCACACACTCACGTATATTCACACCTGCACACAGCAGAGGTATCAATAATAGACCAGCCTGACCCACACACCCGCACATGTACACACACATACACACACATACACACCTAGGTCTTCCCGATGGCTGGCTAGATTTAATCAGGGAGTTTTTTTTCTCTGGCTGCTATTGATCTGGTCTGGCTGCATATGTCAGACACAGGGAGAGAGCGAGAGAAAAAATGAAGGGAGAGAAGGAGAGAGAGAGAGCGAGAGAAAGAGGAGGGAAAGAAAATAAGAGAGAAGGAGGTAGGGAAAGTGAGAGAAAAAATGAAGGGAGAGAGGCTAAGAGAGAAGGAGGGAGAGAGAGCGAGAGAGAAAAGGAAGGGGGGAGAGTGACTAAGAGAGGAGAGAGAAACTTAGAGAAAAAGAGGGAGTGAGAGAGAGCCTGAGAGAACAGGCTACTAACCCTTGAGAGTACACACTCTATCATTGCAGTCAATATAGACACTGGTGTATATTAGTTAATCTAATATGTATGTCATGGCCTTCATTCTTTATCTGTCCGCGCTCCCCCCGCTCCCCCCTGCTCCCCTTCTCTCCCCACCTCCTCTCCCCTTCCCCTCTTCCCTCCCCCCTCCTCCTCTACAGACCAGACTTCCTCATCTATCGCTCCGTCTGTGAAGAAGGGGGCTTGTTTGTCCATGGACGGCCGTCGGCATGACAACGGTGAGAGTTGGCACGATGGCTGCCGCGACTGCTTCTGCCACAGCGGCAGGGAGATGTGCGCTCTGATCTCCTGCCCCGTGCCCGCCTGCGACAGCCCCGCCATCCGCCCCGGGCACTGCTGCCCCTCCTGCCCAGGTGAGACAAAACAAACAGCCCCTTCACAGTATCGTACCATGTCCGCTGGCCCTGACGCTAAACAAACCCAATCCCAATATCGTGCCTCATCTCCCTCACTCTGTCCATCTTCCCCTCCACCCCCCACCAGATGAGTCCAGTGTTCCTCCCCCGGCTCTGGAGTCGTCGGTGTGTCTGGCCCCCGGGGGAGAGTTCTTCACCGAGGGGGAGACATGGAACATTGACGCCTGCACCCAGTGCACCTGTCACAGTGGGCGTGTCCTCTGTGAGACAGAAGTTTGCCCGCCCCTGCTCTGCCAGAGCCCAATCAGAACGCAGGACTCCTGCTGCCCACACTGTCCAGGTATTACCTCATCACATGAGGCAGGGTGATGATGTCACAGCTCTGGGTGGGAGAGTCCTATAGGGTGATGATGTCACAGCTCTGGGTGGGAGAGTCCTATAGGGTGATGATGTCACAGCTCTGGGTGGGACAGCCCTATAGGGTGATGATGTCACAGCTCTGGGTGGGACAGTCCTATAGGATGATGATGTCACAGCAGTGGGTGGGACAGCCCTACAGGGTGATGATGTCACAGCAGTGGGTGGGACAGCCCTATAGGGTGATGATGTCACAGCTCTGGGTGGGACAGTCCTATAGGATGATGATGTCACAGCTGTGGGTATGATGGTGTTTATAATGACAGAGAGTTGAGAGACAGCATGAATACTGCATGAGAAACAGAGCTAGCCAGATGTGAAACACTGACACACACCCACACACACACAAACAACATGTTATTTCTGCACATGTACATTTGTGTAGGCTAAGATCAGATGGACCTAACTGCGTGTGTGTGTGTGTGTGTGCCCAGACGAGTCGTCCACCCCCCCGCCTCCCGTGAACGGCAGCCTGAGCAGCTACTGCCGCAGTGAGGAGGGAGACATCTTCCTGGCAGCAGAGTCCTGGAAGCCCAACACCTGCTCCAGCTGTGTGTGTGTGGACGGAGCCATCAGCTGCTTCTCTGAGTCCTGCCCCCCTGTGGGCTGTGCCCGGCCCGTCCTCAGGAAGGGCCAGTGCTGCCCCTACTGCCTGGGTAGGACCTGCACACTCACATACACTCACACACACACACACACACTCACACACACTCGCTCACTCACAGACAGGCTATATGGACTGGGTATGACACGCATGCACTTTTTGTGCATTGAAGTGAAGAAGACACACACACACACACACATGCACGTGTTCTGTGTACATGTGCCAAATCCCAGTGATGACATCACTTATGCAGAGAGGGCGCAGCAAGCAGGGACAGGGAGCAACACAGGTGGCTGTTAAAAAAGAGAGAGAGAGAGTGAGAGAGAGAGAAAGGAAGAGAGAGAGAGACAGAGAGAGAGAGAGACTGCTTAAATACATCCAGCTGTTCAGGGAGTGTTTTCAGAGTGGCAGATTCATACATGGAACAAATCAGCCCCAGAGTTCCAGTGTTGTGTGTGGAGCTGCTGTGTGTCTCTGGATTGGCTGAGAGGAGGTGAGGGCCCCCAGCCTATCATGACCACAGCATGAGAAGGAGCTTATTAATCAAACACACACACGTTACACTGTGGAGATCATGATCACTGAGGTGGGATTGTAAACACCTGCCTGCCTGTGTGTGTGTGTGTGTGTGTGTGTGCGTACATGTGTGTATTGTTTTCATCCTGCCCTCTGATTGGCCACAGTCATCGCTAACGCTGTCTGCACACCAGGTGTTAACCTGGCACCCTGAGCGTGTGTGTGGGGAGTGTGTGTTAACGGTGTCCTGTGCGCTGTGTGTTCCAGACGCCACGCCGCGGGCCGTGTGCCACTTCAACGGGCAGACGTACTCAGACGAGGAGCGCTGGGACATCGACAGCTGCACACACTGCTACTGCCTGCAGGGCCAGACCCTCTGCTCTACTGTCAGCTGCCCCGCCCTGCCCTGCCACCAGCCTATCATGGTGGAGGGCAGCTGCTGCCCCATGTGCTCCGGTGGGTGTGGGGGGGGGACCCCCACAAGGGTTAAGGAAACATGTAGCTTGTACATTGCAATTGTAGTTTTTATGGGGGGGTTTTAGGGAGGTTAAGGGTTTGGATTAGAATTCATGTTACGGCTGGAATGACATGAAGGGTTGGGATTAGGGTGAGGGAAAACTGGGTTGTATCTAAGTCCCTGCAAGGCAAGGTGTGTGTGTGACATGTGTGACCTCTATGCTGCAGAGATGTACGCCCCCACTAACGTCCCCATCGAGAAGACGGATCAGCGAGACAGGAAGTCGCCTCCTACCTGGGCCACGCACGGCCAGAATGAAATCATGCCCCAGTTCAGAGGTGAGAGGTCATAGGTCACAGGCTTGTGTATAAATGCTTTTCACCAATTTCCAACACCAGACAAACAGGCCCTGTGCGCATCTGAGCGTGTGTGTGTTGGTTTCAGGTGACTTTGGCAGCCTCCAGATGCCCTTCCTGGATGGGAAGACCCCTGTGCCCAGGGAGCAGGGCGCCTTGCAGGGTGTGGCGTGGGTGGCCCTGCCCCTGGTGCTGATGCTGGCTGTAGTCTCTGCCCTGCTCTACGCCAACCAGAGGAAGCACTGGATCCCCCTGCTCTGCTACCGCCCCCCCACCAAGGTAGGGCCTCAGGCCAGACAACACTCTGGACCTCCAGAAGGGCTTTCATTTGATAGGAACAAATAGTTGAGGTAAACACAGTTTACTATTTGTATTTGTTTTTCGGGACTTAAATCTGAACTGTGTGTGTGTGTATCTGTGTGTGTGTGTGTGTTTTCAGCCCACCTGTCTGAATAACCAGCTGGTGTATGTGGACTGTGAGAAGGGCACCAGGGTGCAGGTGGAGAGCCCCCAGCGCATGCTGCGCATCGCCGACCCTGACTCCCGCTACAGCGGATACTACAGCATGCAGAAACAAAACAACCTGAACCTGCAGCAAGACAACTTCTACCAGACACCCTGACAGACTGGCGTCCGCACACACACACACACACACACACCACGGATAGACACAAATACACACACGCTCATACACTCACACAGGCACTTGACAAACACACACAAGCACAGATAGACAGATACCCACTCGACACACATACTTGACATGTATACGCTGACTGACAGACAGACAGACAGACGGGCAGATGGATAGGGCAGATTGACAGACAGACTGAGCAGGCAGACAGTTTAGGGTACGCTCTGACAGCATACAACAGTTGCATCGCTATGTAAAACAGATCAACACCACCACAAAAGACAGTCACAGGTCACCATGGGAACAGGACACCATGCAAGGTCACTACAGACATCCATAATCAATGTCGCCACGACAACAAGATCAACAGAAAAACAAACAAGCGCAAACAATTAGAACATCAGCAGATTAACGACAATCCCCTGAAGATGGAATCAAACCAAACACAGGACAGTGATGACGATAATGACGATAATGATATTAATGATTTAAAAAGAACTTAGCTAGCAAAATGGGAGAAACTGAATCTAGACTTTTCCTAGATGATTTCTTTCTTTATTGCAGGTGTGTGTTATCAGTTTGGTGTGTATGGATCGGCATTTGTGTGTGTGTGTGCGTGCGTGTGTGTGTGTTCAACATTAGATGTACATCTTTGGGATCTGGCTCTTCTATGGTATTTTCCTGCATTCCTGCTACGAGGACAAACAAAGCTAAGCTTCTCTCCCTGCCTCGTTGACCCCTAACCCCTTTAACTGTACCAAAGCTCCTGTCACAAACACACACACACCTGGACCCTGAACACACTTGGACGGCACACACATCATCCGTGTGTGAGTGTGGGACTTTTGACGCGTGTTGGAGGGCAGGAGGACTGAGGCTGTGCTGTGACGAGGACACACCTGAAGCACAGCATGACTGAGGGCAGAGGAGGGAGGGGGGAGGGGGGGGAGGGAGGGAGGGAGGGAGGGAGGGAACAGTGGTTGTTGTTTTTTTTCTTGGTACTGTAGCGCCCCCTTCTGGTGGAGAGTGAGAGCAGGGAAAAGGGCCGCTGTTTCACTTAGTGGTTCGTTCCTCCCGCCTCTATTTTCTGCCCATGTGCATAGATATTACTGACTCCTTCATCTAGGGCAGGGGTCGGGGGTCAGTGCTGGTGTAAAGGGCAGGGGTCGGGGGTCAGTGCTGGTGTAAAGGGCAGGGGTCGGGGGTCAGTGCTGGTGTAAAGGGCAGGGGTCGGGGGTCAGTGCTGGTGTAAAGGGCAGGGGTCGGGGTCAGTGCTGGTGTAAAGGGCAGGGGTCGAGGGTCAGTGCTGGTGTAAAGGGCAGGGGTCGGGGGTCAGTGCTGGTGTAAAGGGCAGGGGTCGGGGGTCAGTGCTGGTAGACGGAGATGTTTGGGTCAGCGTGCTTGTTAAAATTTAGTGCATTATGTTGCATTATGATGATGTCACCACAATGTAATTATGGTGATGTCATTATGAGGATGTCACTACAATGTCATTATGATAATGTCACTACGATGTCATTATATAATGACGTCATTACGATATCATTATGATGATGTCACTACGATGTCATTATGGTGATGTCACTATGATGTCAGTATGATGATGTCACAAATTCCCTCACCTCTTCGACCCAGATACCCCTCACCTGTCTCCTGATGATGACACGGCCTTCTCCTATTGGAGGCTCTTTAATCACATGCCCTCCTCACCCCCCTTCAGATCAGCAGATAGAAGCTGATTGGTTGGGAGCTAGGAACACATTGTGTATATATTAATGCTACGACGAAAAAAGACAGGAGGTTTGGGGTTACGTCTGACTAGATGGAGGTGTGTGTGTCTGGATGTTTGTATATGTGTCTGCATGCATGTATGCACGTGTGTCAGCACACGTGTTAAGCACACGTGTCTCAGCGAACATGTGTCAGCACACATGCATGCACACATGGGCGTTTTTTTCTCTTGTAAATTTCTCTTGTTGGTTTTCTTATTGAATGTATTTATGATGGAGAAGACAGGACCTGCTGGGTGGAAGCAGAACAGGATGAGAACAAGCGATGAGGAAGAGTGATGAGGAAGGGCGACGCTCACGCTTGTTTGATAGAAGTCAGGGGAGGTGTGGGAGTGACAGGACAGATCTGAACAGCTCACTCTTCTACTCAGTCTATTCTCTCGTTTTGGACTTTGAACATCTCTTTCTTCCTCTTTCTCTCTCTACACAACATTCTCTCCCTCTCTTTCTCTCTCTCCCTCCCTTTCTCTCTCGCTCTTCCTTTAATGTTCTTTCCCAAAACTCTAATGTCAACATTCTCAGTCCCTCACCCTCTTTCTTTTTCTCTTCCTCTCTCACCCAGAAAACGTACTTCCCTCTATCTTCCCTCCCTCCCCAGCACTTTGTCTCTTTACCTCCTGATCTACTGTACAGATAGACACAGAAACTGTGGGAGGGGAGGGAGGGAGGGGGGGGGCAGGGTGTGTAACTTGCTTTGTCTAATCTAAAGACTTGATGTTGAATCTTTTTCCATCAATCCAAGTATTGTTGTAAATACTTGAGTGTCGCCAAAACAAACAAAAAAAAAAAAAAAAAAAAACAACAAAAAAAAGTTAGTTGGAAAAGGAAAAAAAAAATCTGAACTTAATTTATTGTGTTGATGACCGAAATAATTTATTGATGATCAGATATTGAATGCGGAGGTGTGGGGGAGTGAAGGATGGCTCGGCCAGGGATGACAGGAGGAAGGGGGGGGGGGGCTTCCTCCTCATCCTCTGCCGGGTGGATGAGGTCAACCAATCACCAAGCCCCTTCACCAGACAGACCTCCTCTGCTCCAATCAGAGCACCCAGTTGAGAGACCAAGGGTCATGTGATCTCTCTTTCTCTTTTTCTCTTTCTTCCTTCAGCACCTTGTCTCTCTTCACACAACACCTGTCTGTACATTACTGTTGTTCAGTGCTTATGTAAAAAGATAAAATATGTTTCTTGATGATAATGACATTGCAAAACAAGATTTATAAAGAGGATAAATGAAGATTGGACTCTGAATTTCCCGTAGCACAGAAGATTTTTTTTGCAAGTTCTTGTATTATTTTATTTGTTTCTTTGCAGCACAATAAATGATTTGAAAACAGCTGACCCTTGCTGTTCTGTCGTCTAGGGAACGTTAAGGTGTCTTTGTGCTTTTCTTCGCACTAATCAAGTCAATGGGATCAGATCGATCATTCGTCAACGTCAGGAAGAACCATTCCATGTTCACTTCACATGTGACCACAAGGTGGCGATAGATATCCACCAGTCTGCTACTGGACTTGACTCAACGCACATGGATTTAAAGACTTACATAATGTTGACTTCTTTCGTAACACACACAAACCTACCAGCTACAATTGTCCTCAGAAAAGGTATCCAATATAGCTTCTGTTTAGTGATTAATTGTGTCTTCGGTGTGTGTGCGTGCGTGTGTGTGTGTGTGTGTGCGCGCGCGTAAGTGCGTGCGTGTGTGTGTGTGTGTGAGAGAGAGGTGAGAGGGGTGTGTCTACCTTTCATTTCCATAATTGAGCAGCAATGCTGAGTCCATCTGATAATCCTCTTTACCGGCTGCTTTGTTACTGTGTCTTACTGCCCGCGTTTTACTGGCTGCCTCTCACGGCCCTCTCTCTGACCGCCTGCTACTGTTCTCTGGCTTCCCGTATTAGAGGCTGCCTGTTTCCACAAGCCTCATATTAAATGACTCTTTGGTCTTTCTCTTTATGTCTACCTGCTCAGCTCAATACAACGTTTTAACACCAGGACTGTCCTGTTTACTTGTTGAATGTTTATGTCCTGCTCTTAAGGGAAAACGTATTTATTTTTAGATTTTTTTAAAGATCTCTCTAATTTTTTAAAGATTTGCTGCCTGTTTCTGCTTTCTTCACTGCCTCCCTCTGTTTTTTCCACTGCATCTTACAGACTGCTTCTTACAGACGGCTTCTTGTTACTGACTTGCCTTCTCTGTTGTAGCTACCAAGCAGGTGAAAGGGACTGTTCATACATTTTCATCCGGGCAACACAGTCATACATACACACACACACACACACACACACACACACACACACACACACACACACACACACACACACACACACACACACACTCACACTCACAGTTTATTACAATGTATTTCCTGCTGAGCTCTCAGCTGATGGGCTAGTCTGTTGCCTCCTGCTCCAAATCCTCGTCAGCTGACACTGCATGCTAGGACTCACACACACACACACACATCCACCCACACGCATACACACACACACACACACACACAATATCTCTTACTTACTTTCACCCAGACTGTGCCTCGCTGTGTGTCACACATGCATAGAGAATGTTAGCAATGCGTGATCTCAAACTGCAGCTCAGTGGACCCTGACTCACCCTGACACAGACATACACACACACAGGGACAGAAATACACACACAGACAGAAACACACACACACGTACACACACTGACAGAAACACACGCACCTATGCAGAAGGGGGGGGGGACAGCAGACTGAAGGAGCAGCTCCCTCCCTCCCTTTCCTCCCTCCCTCGCTCCATCCTCCCTCCTCCACAGATCCTGGGCTGGGCTGGGCTGGGTAGGATGTGGGGCATCCTGGTATGAAGTGAGGTTGGGTCAGCTTTGAGCGTGGTGAACACTTCACAGAGACCTCTGGAATGTGAAATCCTCATTTTCAACACCACTGCACACTAAGAACATGTGACGACCGTGACTACTATGAGATAAGGTAGCATAACCAAGCATGGCTAATGGCCTGTAATTCCCAGAAAAATCTGTAACGTGTGTGTATGTGTGAGTGTGTGCGTGTGTGTGTGTGAGAGAGAGAGAGAGAGAGAGAGAGAGAGAGAGAATGTGAATGTGAAGAGAATGTGTCCCTGATACACAGAACTTGAGCTGGACAAAGTGAATGCTCCACCCAGCTCCACTGTCCCATCTTTAATTTTCCGTACACTGCCCCACCCAGCTATGCTGCCCAGGGAGACATAACATTGCAACTGTCCACCTGAGGGGATCTGACCTGTGATAAGGTCTCTTTCCCTGACCAATCAGGCGCTTTATCACCTGAGTGCAGCATGTGACCACCGTAACACCCTGGGGGTGGCGTTATGAAAGAGAGAGAGAGAGAAGGAGCTAGAAAGATGTAAATACAACACTTCCTCCTTTGTATGAGTCTCTCCTTCAGGCAGAACCACTCTCATCCTCCTCCACATTCTATCACTCTGGCCCTCTCCAAGCAGATCTACACAGAACAAAGACACTCTTGTGTGTGTGTCTGTATGTGTCTCTGTGTGTCTGTGTGTGCCTGTGTGTGGTGGATAAGTGGATGTTGTGTTTATAAGTCTGTGTGTGTCTGTGTATATGTTTGTCTGTGTGTGTTTGTGTGTGTCTATGTGTGTCTGTGTGTGGTGGAGAAGAGGATGTTGTGTTTATCAGTGTTGTGTTTGAAGGGGTTCAGCACAGCTGTTTATAAATGAGGTGAGACAGAGCGTCAGGCCGTGATACCCAGAGACCTGTGAGCTGACCTGAGACCTGTGAGCTGACCTGAGACCTGTGAGCTGACCAGAGACCTGTGAGCTGACCTGAGACCTGTGAGCTGACCTGAGACCTGTGAGCTGACCAGAGACCTGTGAGCTGACCTGAGACCTATGAGCTGACCTGAGACCTGTGAGCTGACCAGAGACCTGTGAGCTGACCTGAGACCTATGAGCTGACCAGAGACCTGTGAGCTGACCTGAGACCTATGAGCTGACCTGAGACCCGTGAGCTGACCTGTCTGAAGCAGACGCTCTCATGAGGAAGCCTGTCTGGGACCAGCCTCAGTCCCCCCTCTAAGGTCATCAAGGTCACGGTCATGGGACCATGTCTGAGTTGCCACATTGACCTTTCTCGCCTGTGTACCGATTCTCCACAGGGGTAGAGACGGAGAGAGAGAAGGAGAGAGAGAGACGGAGAGAGAAAGAGTGAATGAGACAGAGAGAGAGCACGGGTGAGAAAGAGATCATAAATGGACTGCTCTGCTGTTACATTACAGCTATATGGAGAGGCAGCAGGGTCAGAGAGGTGTCCATAGAGATATAACACTAAAGAAAATACACTACAAAGCCGAGAGGCCGTTGTCACGTGTCCTGGCATCGCTCCCACGGAGAAGTTACTACTGGGCAGCCTCGATGAAACGAGAGAGCAAGCGAACGACTGGATGATGAGCTGATATTCTTTACTGAAACCGCTTCAGTTTAGGAGGTTCGGGGGTCTAGAGGCGAGAACTGGATCGGAAAGAAAGCGAACGAAATGAATCCGCTCGTGGGTGCAATCGAGGACACTTTAGTAGCCTAATCCGTCTGGGGGGGGTTTGGATGAAAAGGTGATTTAACAGGTTATAAACCTTTGTGTTGATATGCTATTAAACATAGTGATTCAGGCATTGCTGAACAGAACGGAGAAACACTATTATTTTATCTGATGAAAAAACGTGCAACGGTATTTTCCTTCCGCGGGATACAATTCTCACGATCAGCCTTTTTAATAATAATCCAGCATCGTAGGGAGCGTTCCCCCGGTGGGTACCGAGAGACCGAGCTCACGTGCACATGGGCGAGCTGCTCGCGCCGCTGCCCTCCGTCTGGATTCGCGCCTCGGCCATTTGACATGATAACGGCACCGGCACCTCGATCTCTCCCGGTGTGAAACTGCGGGAGATTCCTGCGGTCCATCTGCACCGCCAAGGGGGGCGGCAGCTTTAGCACTGGGACGGGGGAAGGTTGGGTCCACCAAGCGCACCCAAAGCCATGGAGCCAGAGCGGAGCTGCACCGTGTCCAAAAAGACCATCATCACCCAGATATTGAAAGTTCGCAAGAGGAGGCAGATGCTGTTCGTCCAAGTGTGCTTCATCAGCGGCGTGCTGTGCCTGACGTGGTGCATGTCCGCGTTTCTCAGCCTAACAGGTGAGAGATCCAGACCGGGACCGAGGGGCCGCTTGGTGCAGCATTAGTGCCTATTTCAGAACGGGACTAGAATTAGATTAGAACACCATTCATGTTGTCCTGAGCAATAGAAAAATATAACACGGATTTTTATGCTGTTCCTGAATCGGATGAAGGTGTCTGTGTGTATGTATGCGCGCGCGCTTTTGTGTTATTCATCGTGCGCGTGATTTGGATCGTTCGCTGTTGTCCCATTAAGGGAAAATGCTTACATTCTCTACACTACACACTACACTACAGACTACACTACACACTACACTACAGACTACACTACATACTACATTACGCACTACACACTACACTACACACTACACTACACACTACACACTACCCTACACACTACACTACCCTACACACTACACTACACTACACTACACACCACACCACACCACACCACACCACACCACGGAATGCAGGTTGTAGTGTGCACGGGACAGGATTAAGCTACCGCGCGAGGTTCGGTCCTCCTTGTCTGAGTGGGTGTACCCTCTGATTCACACGGGCTACCTATGGGCTGGCCCCGTCTCACGTGCATAGGTAGTCGCAGTGTGTGTGTGCTCGCGTGTTTACATATTCATGTGTGTCGTTCCTCGCTCTCGCAGGACCCAGTGCTAATTGAAAGATTTAGCATCCTCCACTACCGCTTAAAAGCTTTATTGCGTCGTTATACTTTATACTGCTACTGACGGGTGATGATGACCGATCAGCATCATGGGGGTGGAAGGAGGGAGGAAAGGAAGTAAAGATCTGAACACTGATGAGGGGTTCCCACTGTCCTTCAGGACTGGTTCACCACTTCATTTACCTCCTGCCTTAAACCCACCTTCCCTTCCCCACCCCACCTCTCTGCCCACACTCCTTACCTGCTCCCTCTCCTCACCCACCTCTCTCCCTACATCGTTCCCCCAGTCCCTGTCCTTCACCCATACACCCCTCCCCTCATCCTCTCACCTTCATCCCTGTGTTTCCCTTTCTCCCACCTCCCTCAAGATTAATAGGGGAATGTGAGGTTTAATAACCTCATTACTATTGGGGGCCAGTCATATGTCTGAAATATGCTAATCCATCGCCATGCTCTCTCTCCCCCTCCCTCCCCCCCTCTCTCTCTCCCTCTTTCTCTTTTCTTTTTTAATTTTCTCTCATTTTTACCTACACACACACACACACACACACACACACACATGAAGGAACAAATACACTATGCGCCTTGCCTGTGCTCTAAGAGTGTGTGTGTGTTGCAGGTCATGGCTTGGTCCAGGACACTGGCAGGGGCCTGGCTGGTCCTCCTGATCTGCTGGGGCGAAGACTGATGGCAGTGGATGATGAGAACAACACACTGGCCAAGAACTGTACTGAACCAGGTAACACACACACATACCTGCACACACGCTTGCATACCACACACACTCACACACCAGCACACACATGCACATTTACTCACATAAATAAACGAACAAACACACACATACACACACACAGACAAAAAACTTTCACACTCACACACACATATTTAGCCATATAAATGCCCACTCTGTATTAACAGTGACTGCATTACTGTGGATGTACAGCCTGCCTCTTGTATGTTGCATGTGCTGCCGTCCTGCATAATAGATGATGATCAGAGTGCTTTGCTCACTGCCGTAGATGAGCGCATCCGAGAGCCTGTGACCAACAGAAGACTATAGATAGTAACACAGCATCAGGACCACACACAGCAGATACACCCAGGATGAGGAGGGGAGGCTATTTTTAGAAGCTCAATACTCAGGAGCAGGCAGGATGGGCGGAGTCTGGTCTATGAATACATCTGCTCCATGAATAAATACTAAGATGTGTAATTGTAGTTGTTGTGATCTCATTGTTTTGTGGTTTTTCTCCTCTGGCTCTGGCGCTTGCTTTGAAGCTGGTGAGGGTAGGTGAGGGTTGAGCTGTCATCCTTCAGAAGGAGACTTTAGACAGTTTGACCGTAGGAGGTCCTTCTGGCCTGGTAGGGGTTTGGGTTCCACAGAGAAAGGTCAGAGGTGAGGGCATGCAGGGGTGGAGCTGTACTGGGTTGTGTGTTTTTTGTGTGTTTGAGTGTAAGGCTTGCTCTGTGTGTCTGTTGTATTTATACAGCCCTTTTTACAAGCAGTGTCACAGAGGACTAATGCATGCATGGCCTGTGCTTCATAGTGTGTGAGTGTTTCATGCTGTGTGTGAGTGTGTTTGTGTGTGTGTTTGTGTGTGTGTTTGTGTGTGTGTGACAGGTAGACAGATGGGCAGGGAGACAGATAGATGGGCAGACAGATAGCCAGATGGACAGAGAGACAGACAGAAAGATAGACAGGTATGCAGGTGGATGGCCATAGAGATGAACAGACTCTCTGAACAGACAGGTGTGTGTGATCAGCTCCTATCCCAGGAGCTTCTCCACCAGCCTGTTCGTTTTAAACTAGAGGTAAATGAGCCGGACCAAGAGCTACGTGTCAAACTAATGCTTGTACCCATGCACACTTCACACACACACACAAACAAACACTCACACACACACACACACACACACGCAAACATTCGGCGCACATGCTCTACTGGTGGTCAGGGACAGCTGGTGGGACTGTAGAAACACAGCTTGGGCGGAGTGTGTGTGTGTTGTGTGTGTGTGTGTGTGTGTGTGTGGGAGTGCATGCCTGTATGTGTGTGTGTTGCCCATACTGCTCCAGAGAGATTCCCTTCACCAGGAGATGACCTTCTCATGTCCTCTGGAACCAGGGGAGGGAGGGGGAGACAATGGAAGAGAGGGATGAGGATGAGAAAGAGAAGAAGGAGATAGAGAGAGAGATGAGACAAACGGAAAGGAGAGAAGGAAGGGCAGATGGAGAGCGGAAACTTGATCAAGGTTGCAGTGTGGCACCATGTGAAATATTCCATGCAATCGACTCTGTGCCTGTTGAGGCGCAGGCGCTGAGAATGATTAGCATTGTGTGTATGTGTGTGTATGGAAATGTGTATAAATATGTGTTTGTGAATGTGTGTGTTAGGTGTCTGTGTGTGTGTGTCCTCTGAGCGTGTTCCCTCTGTGTGCTCTGTGTGTGTGTGTGTGTCTCTGTGTGAAGCTGTGATTAAAGCCTGAGGATGTCTCCTCTGTGTGCGTCTCAAGGCCATTTCCCGCCTGCTGGGCTGAGCCCAACATTAACGAGAGAGGAGAGAGGGAGGAGAGGAGGGAGGGAGGAGAGAAGGGAGGAGAGAGGGAGGATAGGGGAGAGGGAGGGAGAGGAAAGGAGAGAGGGAGTAGAGGAGAGAGGGAGGAGAGGAGGGAGGAGAGAAGAGGAGGGAGGGAGAGAGGAAGGAGAGGAGGGAGGGAGGGAGGAGAGAAGGGAGGAAAGAAGGGAGGAGAGGGGAGAGGGAGGGAGGGAGAGAAAGGGAGAGAGGGAGATGATGGATGAAGGGGAGGTTGAAGAGAAGAGAGGAAGGAGAAGAGAGAGCGATGGATGGAGAGAGAGTGAGTGATGGGCGAGTTGGGGGTATAGGGTGTGCTGATTCGGACTGGGTTGCGTACGTACGTACGTATGTGTGTGTGTGTGCGTGGCAGTTGTCCAAACAAGTGTGTGTTTGACTTGCAGCTATCCTTGAATTTCCCGAAGACGTGTTCACCAACAGACAACGCACACACGGAGCTGTGCTGCTACACATTTTTGCGGTAGGAGACACACCCGCTTGTGTGTGATAAACCTGCCATAAGACTGTTGTTTTAAAGATGAACTCCTAATGATCCATCTCTCTCTCTCTCGTCCTCCTCCCTCTCATCTCTCTGTGTTCCTCTCAGGCTCTCTACATGTTCCTAGCTCTGGCCATTGTGTGTGATGACTACTTTGTTATGTCTCTGGACAAGATCTGTGAGGTAGACCCCCTGCAGCTCATCTCCTTCCTCTCACTCTTCCTCACAGCTGACTCACCCCCCCCCCCCATGTGCTCCAATACCTCATCCTCCTCTTCCTCTCTTGTCTCTGTGTGGCTGTCAGAAACTGGACCTCAGTGAGGATGTGGCTGGTGCCACCTTCATGGCTGCTGGGAGCTCCGCCCCCGAGCTGTTTGCTTCTGTCATAGGTTAGTTCTGTCGGCCAATCTGTCTGTCTGTCTGTCTCACTGTCTGTCTTTCATTCAATATATTTCTCTTTCTTTCTCTTAACTTCTTTATGAACCCTGTTGATAATGTGAGTGTGTGTGTGTGTGTGTGTGTGTGTGCAGGTGTGTTCATCACCCACGGCGATGTGGGAGTGGGGACCATCGTGGGCTCAGCAGTCTTCAACATCCTGTGCATCATCGGAGTGTGTGGTATCTTCGCAGGCCAGGTGGGGGCGCTACAGTCTCTGTCCCTTTGCTACACTGTTCTCCTGGGTCCTGTCCGTGTGTGTGTATGTGCCAGTATGTGTATCAGTGCGTTTGTGTGTAAAAGTGTCTGCGTGTTTGTTTGTGTGTGTGTTTGTGAATGTTGACGCAGTAGTAAAGTGCTGCCTGCAGCCATTAGGTCAGCCTGTCCGCATGAGCTCCTTTAGACAACAGTTATTTAGTGTCAGACGACACGACTGCACACTCACTCTGCTCACTCATCACAAAGCAGACTGGGACAAACAGACCGCACAACATCCTGAAGGCATCTTCATCTTTCCACTGTCAGAAAAGAAGCCTGCACTAGCAGCTTTGTGTTAGACAAGAGAATACCAAACCAACAGAATCACTCTAACAGTCAGGCTGTTTTGTAGGACTGCTTCCACACTGTCTGGACTGGACTAGTCTGGACTAGATTACACTGGACTAGTCAGGACTGGATTACAATGGACTAGTCTGAACTAGTGAGTATGGTGTGTCATGTAGTGTGTGTGTGTGCGTGTGTGTGTGTGTGTGTGTGCGTGTGTGTGTGAGACTGAACTGCAGACTTTAGGCTTCTGACCTTTCGAAGTAGCCCGCTAACATGACCAGGGCCACATGACAGGAGACAGGACCAGGCAGAGTAAGGAGGATGAGAGAGAGCAGAGGGAGACAGAGAAAAGGGGCTTCTGTTCTCTCTGCTCTCCCACAGCTCACAGACAGCCCAGCGTGACGTCCTTAAAAACACTGTTCACAAGGATGTGATGGAAAATCACCACTGATCGTCTGTCTGCTGCTTCCTCACCACAGGTGGTCTACCTCACCAAGTTTTCCGTATTCCGGGACTCTCTCTACTACACGCTGTCTGTGGTCGCTCTGATAGCGGTAAGTCTGCGAGCTGCTCTCTCTCTCTCTCTCTCTCTCTCTCTCTCTCTCTCTCTCTCTCTCGCTCGTTGTTGTAATCACGAGTCTTAAACGTTCGTCTGTTGCCTTTCCTTCTCCTCAGTTCATCTACGATGGAAAGATAGTGTGGTGAGTACCCTGCCATGCTATGGTTTATGTGTGTGTGTCAGTGAGTGTGTGTGTGTGTGTGTGTGTGTGTGTGTGTAACGTCTCTGTCTGTCTGTGCAGGTGGGAGAGTCTGATACTGATAGTGATGTACTCTGGTTACATCATAATCATGAAGTGAGTAAAAGACATACAATAAAACACACTAACAAAACACACACATACTCACACACATACACACTCACACACATACCCACACACTCACACACGTACACACACTCACACACATACACGCACTCACACACACACTCACACACATACACACACACACTCACACACATACACACACACACTCACACACGTACACACACTCACACACATACAGTACACGCACTCACGCACACACACTCACACACACTGACTGCGCGGTGTTTATCGCTCCAGGTTCAACTCCCAGTTACAGAGCTACTTCTCAGGAAAGGAGGAGAAAGCACTGGCCAATGGGAATCCAGCAAGCAGCGAGCTGGAGGATGGTAATGGTTGCTATGACAGCATTTGGGACGACCCTTCCACACCGCTCCTCCCCCCAGGTAAAGCTACTCCGACAGGCTGGACATACCCTTGCCACCTCCCCGCCCAACCCAGGCTGAGTGCTTCTCTACTGGGACTCCAACTCCTCCAGCTCTGCCCCCAATTCCTCTGGAGGCTTCTACAGCTGGGCTCTGTTTGACTGCATATGCTCTAATCTGCTCTAGAAGCCCAATCTGGAACCTTTGATCTAGAACCCTGAATCCTGGGTCTTGATTTCTCTTTTTGGCTCTTCAGTAAACTCCTACTTCCGCTCTTCCTCCTCCTCTTCTCTCTTTTCAACCCCCGTCTCCGCTCTCTTCCTCCTCCTCTTCCTCACACCCCCCCTGACTGTTTCCTAATTACTTCTCATGTACAGCTAACCTCTCTGTCTCTCAGCTGTAGCACAGCACTTTGATAATCTTCTCTGGGTGCCTGTCTGTGTAGCCTTACTAAACCTGCCCTGACCCCTGACCCCTGGGCCCTGGCCCTGTCCTTGCCCATGGCTCTGGGCCCGCTACACCTGCTGGGTAATGTAGTCCTGTGCTGTGTTGCCTGTCAACCTGTCTACTTTTTGATATCGCTCTCCATCATTAGAACGGCAGGTACTCTGCGTGTGTCTGTGAGTGTAAGTATGTGTGTGTGTGTGTGTGTGTGTGTGTGTGTCACTCAAGCGATTGTTGAGGCCATCTGTTAGTTTGTACAGGGGTCTTGAACTTGGCTGCTGTCATGCTGTCTCTCTCCTGACACACCCTGTCACGTGTGTGCGTCACTGTGTGTGCGTCACTGTTGTGTGTCTGCACACTTGTGCCCATCTGTGTGAATGCTGGTGCGTCCCTGTGTGTGTGCGTGTGTGTCTCCAGTGAAGCCTGCCAAGTCCTACAGCAGGGGCTCAGTGGTGATGGTGGATGAGATGATCAGCTCCAGTCCTCCACACTACCGCTTCCCAGAGGCGGGACTACGCGTGATGATAACCAATCACTTTGGACCTAAGACCCGCCTCCGCATGGCCAGCCGACTGATCATCAACGAGGTAAGGATTCTGCTGTCTCATGTCTCTGTGGGAAAGAACGTTTGATTGAGTGTGTGTGTGTGTGATTGTCTGTCTGTGACTGTATGTGTGTTTATGTGTGCGTCATTGTGAACGTGTGTGTGTGGTGTGTATTCAGCAACAGAGACTGGTGCAGGCATCAAATGGTGACACCACCATGGTGCTGGATGGTAAAACTGAAACACTGGAGAACGGAGCTGTGGCCGAGGACAAACCTGCTGAGGAGGAGGAGGAGGTGGGACTGGCCTCCCCCTTTACTGTCCCTGGTGAGGAGGGAGGGAGGGAGGGAGGTGGAGTGGAAGGAGTGAGAGAGGGAGGGAGGGGAGAAAGTCTCTTTTTCCTACGACACTACTGCACGTGTCCCTCTAGGGGGAGCCATGGAGCGTGTGAAGTGGCTGCTGTCCTGGCCCATCCAGCTGCTGCTGTACCTGACCGTGCCGGACTGTGCTAAGCCACGCTGGGAGCGCTGCTTCCTGCTCTCCTTCTTCCTCTCCACTGTCTGGATCGCCATCTTCTCCTACTTCATGGTCTGGATGGTGAGTGGGTGGAGCGGGTGGGGGGAGGGAGGGAAGGGGGGAGGGAGGGATGGAGGCAGGGATGGAGGGATGGAGGCAGGGATGGAAGGAGGGAGGCAGGGATGGATGGAGGGTTTGTGGGTGGTGTGTCGCTCAGGATTCTGTGTTTCTTCCTGTGTGTGTGTGTGTGTGTGTGTGTGTGTGCAGGTGACCATCATAGGCTACACTCTGGGTATTCCTGATGTTATCATGGGCATCACATTCCTGGCAGCGGGCACCAGTGTCCCTGACTGTATCGCCAGTCTCATAGTCGCCAGGCAAGGTAGGGGGCACCTCTGTCAGCAGAGCCCCTCCACCCTCTATCACATGCTCTTATATGTGTTTGTGTATGTGTGTGTGTGTGTGTGTGTGTGTGTGTGTGTGTGTGTGTGTGTGTGTGTGTGTGCAGGTCTCGGGGACATGGCTGTCTCCAACACCATAGGCAGTAACGTGTTTGATATCCTGGTGGGTCTGGGGTTACCCTGGGCCATTCAGACCATGGCTGTGGACTACGGCTCCGAGGTAATGGAACACACACACACCACTCTGCTGCTCTGCCCCGCTACACTGATCTGTGTGTGTTGGACGTGTGTGTGTGTGTGTGACATGTGTGACCTGTGTGTTTGACGTGTGTGTGTTTCCAGGTGATGATCAACAGCAGAGGGCTGGTGTATTCTGTGGTGCTCCTCCTGGGATCTGTGGCTCTCACTGTAAGTACCCATGATTCACCCTGTGGTGCCCGGGTGTGGACTACGCATGTGTGTACTCATGATGTGTGTCTCATAATCTATAAACCTGCTATGTTTGGGGACGATCACGCTGCTACGATCAGTGACCGATGCTCTGTTGCAAAGCTCTCTCTTAGAAGTCGCTTTGAATAAAAAGCGTCTGCTAAATTTATAATTGTACCTCACTTATAAGTTGCATCTTCTGTCTCTTCTGCTCACCTCCTCCCCCTCCTCCCCCCAGGTTCTGGGCATCCATGTGAACGGCTGGAGGCTGGACCTGAGGCTGGGGGTGTACGTGCTGGTCCTGTACGCTGTCTTCCTCTGCTTCTCCATCCTCATCGAGTACAACGTGTTCACCTTCGTCAACCTGCCCATGTGTGTGGAGGAGCTGTAGCTGGGGGAGGAAGGGGCTGGGTGGGGAGAGGGACAGGGGCGGAGGCGGCTGGGGAGGGAGGGGGCCGGGGTGGGGGCTGGGGGAGGAGAGGGCCGGGGGGGGGGGGGGTGTGGGGGGGGATAGGGGGCTGTGGGAGGAGGAGGGGTGGAAGGTTAGGAGGGAGGAAGATAAAAACCTGGTTTGCTTACTTGGTACAGTGCTGAGGCCCCTGTATACACACATACAGACACACCTTGGTCTTTACACACACATTTTAAGCACACTTAGGCCTATTCCCTCCCAACGCTTCATTCACAAATATTCACACACATACTGTATACCGTACCCCCCCCTCCCCATCCTTATACTACTGACCCAGGCCTGTGTTCCTGGATGGGTTTCAGTTCTTCCTTTGCGTCTGTGAGGCAGTTTAGAGTCAGCGTGTCTCTCTGTTTCCAGCAGAGGGAGACTTTCTCCCATAGTCCTTCACTGGCCTACTGTGTGAACTGCACGTCAGCACTGGGCTTATCCTGTGTGTTTGTGAAAGAGCTGGCCGAGGACTCAGAACTTCCTCCCTCCTCTCTATACCCCTGAGGCACGGGGTGATTGAGGTCAAACTGACTACGGAACTGCAGGGTGGGAGATGATGTCATCAGGAGGCGCCCAGCATCTTGTTCCCTCTTGCAGTCCGGGGTGCTCAGCTCCTCTGGGGGTTCTTGTGTAGATATGTCACATACTTCCTGTCTCTTCAAGATCTCTTCTATTACCAATGCATGCTGGGATGCATGCAAACCTCCTGATTATGGCAGCTAACAAGTCCCTCCTCCCTCTTGACCTCTCACCTCCACGACCTCGTCCAGGAACAGGAGGGTACGAAATCTGTGTCGGTGTCCGTGGTAACTGTTGTTGGATGTTGCTGTTGTTGCAAAGTACTGTGGCTATGTCCGTGTTGGAAGACAGTCGTTGGCGTGATCTGTGTCTTATTTAAACATGTTACATGTAACTGAACATGTATGCAACCTCTAAAGCAGAGGACTGGTTTCCATGTGAATATGCACCTGAGGTGAGTAGGAATGCTGTTACTAAAGCTGCTGATATGCTGCTGCTTACACCAGACAAGCACACCATTTTTTCCACACAAAATCGATTACACACACACACACACACACTTGTCAACTTTTTGCTCTATCCCGTGACTTTGGATGGAGACACAAACACCCGTTTCCAGTTCATTTGACGCAGTGTCCCAGACTGGGGACAAACAAGTCCTCACTGTGGCAGACAGAGGCTGGTGTTTTTATACTCCACACACTGACACACTGCTAGCTTCACTCTCCTGCCAGACAGAAGCTTTTCTTTCCAAAACACGGAGACAAGTCTTTTCTGTTCCACACCCAGAGGTTCTGTTAGGGCTCCCCCACAGTGCTGGGTTCTCCCCACACCTCCTGCTCGGGTTTCTGTTCAACAAGTTCTGCCTCCCTGCAGGTCGTCTCCTTTGTCCTGTCACATCCCCCACATCTGAATAGAACTGTGCGG
The DNA here is from genome assembly GCA_030340665.1 of Neosalanx taihuensis. Classification (NCBI taxonomy): domain Eukaryota; kingdom Metazoa; phylum Chordata; class Actinopteri; order Osmeriformes; family Salangidae; genus Neosalanx; species Neosalanx taihuensis. The sequence continues at coordinate 12,558,409 of CM059296.1, read as the reverse complement.
TTCCACTTCTAGAACCTTCCCCCATATCTGTCTGGCATGTGTGTTTGTATCAGGCTGGTCCCCTGTGTCACCTCTGGCTGTATGTTGTCTGTTATCTTGTATAAAGTCACGTCAACATGACCCTGAGGTCAGAAGGTCACAAGGGCAGCAGTGTTCGACAGCCCCATCCCAGACATCCTAGACCTGCTCTGATCCATTTATACCTCAGTATGCTTGGCTACAGTCTGACTTGTTACCCTAGGCAACCAGGCCTACTCCCCTCAGATGAACTCACCCGTGTTTGACCCCCCCCCCCCCCCCCCCCCCCCCAGGATACAAGCCAACAGGCTGCTCCTGGTCACCCCCACAGGGCTGGGGTGGAACACATACATGACGTCAGAGTCTCTGACTGAATGTTTATAACATGTTTATAACCTGTCAGGTTTTCTTACTGATTTTTACAACGTGTCCGATAGATAGAACCGACCGACTGTTTTTAACCTGTTTATAACCGGACTGATTCTTTGACAGACAGACAGTTTATACCCGTGTTTGTAATTCTACTAATTATTTTGACCGTGTTTTGAACACATTTGGAAACTGTCGGGTTGACAGACTGTCTTACTAACTGTTTATTAAATGTTTATAATCAAGATGGATTATCTGATGAGCAGACTGTTTATAACATGTTTACAACCCGACAGATTATTTGACTGACTGGTGTTGAGATCCTGTTTTTTTACCTGACCAATTATTTGACTGACTGGTGTTTAGAAATGGTTTCCAATCTGACTGATTCTTTAACTGACTTGTTGCCTGGAACATGTGTAGAAGCTGATTATCAAACTGACATAGCTTTCTGTCTCAAGTGAAACCTGATTTATCCTTAGCTCTGATCTCTGTTTAGCAGTTAGCAACACTTTGATAGAAACAAACCGCCTCTATAATTGACTGCACTGTAGGTCAATGCATGAACCTGTCATCTCACACACAGACACCCACCCTCTGCAGATGCTGCTGCATCTCATACAGATTGAATGTGACCAGGTAAACTGTAAGAATAGTGACACTGGGTCATGACATTCATATCTAGGATAGCTTATCTTCTATGGAATTCCTAATTTTAAGACCTTGGTGTGTAACCTGAATGTACTGTCTTGCTATAAATGGATGTATCCAACCAATGAATTTTATTGTAAAGCAATAATCATAAAGGCATCAAATATTAAATAAATATGTATATTGTTTTATGAGTAATGATGATTATATAAATAATATTACAGACACAATAAATTATACTGTTTATAACTCCCCCTGCTGTCTGGTGTTATCTCATTCATCCCTACTCGAAGGTCTGCGAGATGTGTGTTCCACATGTTTTTTGGGGGGTTATCGCGAGAAGATAGTTCCAACAACCAAACTACTAGAAGGTTGGTGTGTATCTGTACGCTGATTGCAATTACTCTAATGCACAGTAGTCGAGGGAGTCAGATTTAGAGACAATCCGATGTTTTAACATGAATTTTTATGTTGATCTGGTAAATGACTTTTAGCACTAGGTCTACTCAAATCTGTACAACAGCGATTCACTTTCACTACGTTCTGTATGCGCACATACTACAAGCAGCCAGATAAAACAAAATAGACTGTAGTTTCCATAACTTCGTCTGATCATAATAACGTTAATTCAATAAAATCAATCAATCATGTGTTGCACATTCACACTCAAATTCATTACGCATTGAATACTACTGCAGGGGAGTACTTGCTGTTCAATAGTGCGGGTAGACTTTAACCGATCGGCTCACAATAGGTGACATATTTTGATAGCTGTCATTAGAATGTAAAACATGGTCACTTACCTGTTCTTACAGAGTAAAATCAAAAGACAAACTCTGATCTGGTCAACATCTGGACCAGGAAACAAGAGGTCACATATTTTGAGTTGGGAAAAGGTTGTTGAAAAGTTGTAAAAAATATTTGTGAAAGAAACTTTTTTTTCCACATCTAGACCTGATAGCTGACAGAATAGTTCACCTTTCTGTTCCAAACATTGATACCTATCAAAAATAAATGACCTCTAGTTGTCAGTCGTTTATTTGGGGAAATATAATGCGAAAAACAATGTGAAAAAAATGTGTGAAAGAATATTCCCCAGAAAGTTCTGAAAACTGTATGAAAAGTACAATATCAGTAGCACACCTGCTGAGGCAAAAGCCCACTTGCATTGTAAACTCTGGGGGATTTACATTGGGTTTCATCATTACTGTTCCGTCATCGTTTGATGTCTGCCCTAAATGTGATGTAAATTGGGCTGTCTCCAGAGCCTGGAGTGGGATGTGGTCCCCTGCTCTGAAAGCTGTAAGCAGACCCTTCAGCTGCCTCAGACTGCCTGCAAGACAGAGACACTGGGGAAGAGCTTCCTCCTCCTCCACCATGGGATCAGGTGAGACACACACACACAGAGAGACACACACACACTGCCTAAGACGGGAGAGCTGTTCTGCAGTCCCCCACCGACTCTCACTCAGCTATGGAACAGTTGTGAGATATCCATGGTAACTATTAAACTGGGTATCTGTAAATCTGTATACAAACACTCAAATGGACTTGAGTGTTTGGCCTGGGCAGTGTGTCATAGGTCATTCAAAGCATTGTTAACCAGAGCAGGCACAGTCAGACTTAGACTGGCCAAACGTAGAGAGCGGAGAGTCAGTATGTCTGTCTGGGAACTAAACCCGGCTGCTTTGAGAGCTCTCATCCGCCTGGGGAACCACGGCCTGCAAAACACCTCTGGACTGGCCTCAGGTAGGAACCAAGGAACAACAGAACCACACAGAGACAAGCTGGACCAGAGGACACTGCAGTTCTGAGCCTACAGAGTTTATTGGTTACCGTACTAAAGTATTATAAAGAAGTTGTCTTCTTCATACAATATGGAGTTATTGTATGTAAACTGTGTTGATGTTTAACGTGATGCATTTTGGGGCATTTTTCTAACATGTTGTTGTTTCTATATGGTTGTTTAGGATATTTGCAAGCCAATGTGGTCATACTACCCAGCAGCCTCGCTGATGACTTTGAAGCCTTCTGCCGGGCTAACCCCGCCCCCCTCCCTCTCCTCCACCGCAGCCCACCTGGAGACTGGGGCTGCCCACCGCTCGCGAACCAAGCAGACATCAGGTAGGGAAGGAGGGAGGGAGGGTGGGATGAGTGAGTGTGGAGGATTGGATAGATGGATGAGGTGGGTGGATAACAGACAGGCAGGCAGATTGGTGGACATGAAGCCAGTTATCCTTGCAGCTCAGCTTCACCTCTGCTCCAGCCATCCTCGATCTCTGTGAATAATTGAACAGCAATGTGTGTCTGTCCCCTTTAGGACCGACTGTCCCCAGTACAACGTGTATGAGGGCGGCGCTCTGGCCTGCAGGGTGTCCAGTCTGCAGCCGTACACGCTGCAGCTGCAGCAGATGGTCAGCTTCTACCTGGGCTGCAGTTTCAGCTTTGAGAGGAGCCTGCAGGCAGCTGGAGTCCCTGTCCGCAACGTCCAACAGCATCGCAACGTGTCCATGTACAGGGTCAGGCACAGCTACACACTCAAGACTAACCTTAATATTGTGTCTCCTTATCTTAAGTCAATCAAATGGGTTTTGTGCGTATCTGCGTGTGTGTCGGTGTAGACGTCCTTGCCGTGTGCAGGAGAGGGGCCGTTCCAGTGCCCTCTGGTGGTGACTATGAGACCTGTTCCTGCAGACAAGCTGGACCTTGTGGCCCAGTGCACACACCTCAGCCCCCAGGCCCACGGGGCGCCAATACACATAGGAGATCCAGGTACACACAGACACACATCCACACACAAACACACATCCACACACAGACACACACACACAGAGCTTATACTCCTTTCCTGTCTATTTCCACAGCTCTGCTGGGAATCCAGGATGTAAGTAAGCCAGCCTATGGGGACAGTGTGGAGGCGGAGCCTGGTGACGTGACAGTGTTCTGGGCCTGTGGTGTTACAGGAGTAGAGGCGGTGCTTAGCTGCAGTGAGTCTTGCTGAAACACAGATTCTAAAATGAAACACAGTTCTATCCAATGTTAACTTCAACACAAGTAGTAGTAACACACAAGCCCTGTGTATGTGTGTGTTTGTGTGTGTGTGTGTGTGTGTTTGTGTGTATGTGTGTGTATCCTCCAGAGCCCTCTCTGGCGTTCACCCACTCCCCAGGGTCCATGTTCATCACCGACCTTCCTGACCCCTCCTCCTCTGACCCCTCCACAACCCCCCAGTTAGATCAGTTCCCACTCACCTTCCTCATCTCCCAGAATCCTCTGCTCTACAGCATGGCATCTAGGCCAGTGGTCCAACGTATACGCAGCCTGGAGAGAATTATCGGGGAGGACCCAGGTAACTCCTTGACAACCCCACGACTCCTCCCCTTTCACAACTCCCTCTCTCTCTGTCTTACTTTATATTATAAAGTTATACCCTCTCTCTCTCTCTCTCTCTCTCTCTCTCTCTCTCTCTCTCTCTAACCCCTGGCCTTCTCTGTCACTCTTTTGCAAAGAAAATGTATCTGTTGCAAAAACAAAGCAGGAAAAAAGCTCCTGTTACATTAGAACATGACAGGACATCCAGCAGTAATCTCCCCTCTCCTCACTCCTCAGGCCAGAGGGGGATCCAGGTGCTCTTCATCCAGGACGAGCTGCTGCGCTCCTGCCTGTCTCTCTCCCACTCTTCCTCTGTTCTGATCACCACCGGCTTTCCCACACACCACACACTGAGCCCCCCCGACGAGACCGACGGCCCCCCGGGGGCCATCGCCATGGCAGCCACCCTCCTGGCCCTAGGCAAGCAGGTCACCATGGTGACAGATCAGCGCGCCTTGGACATGAACAAGGCGATTATTGAGGAGGCGGTGAGGAGAGGTGTGTGTTTTAAGGATGGGGTGTGTGTGTGTGTTCCACATCTCTCTCTGTATTGTCTGATGTTGTCTTACCTGTGCCCTCAGGGGTGATCACGACTGCCTTCCCATTGGTCACTTTCCAGAACACTGGCCCAGAGTCGGCCATACACTTCCTGTGTCATGATGGAGACCCAACCAGACCCAGGTAACCACACGCAGGTTTTTTTTTCTTCTGTTAATAGATTACATTGTATAGTATACAGGGTAAACAGTCTTTACTCTGTTGACATCCTCCTCTTTGTGTGCTGTGCAGGTATGACCACCTGGTGGCGATAGAGCGCAGCGGTCGTGCTGCAGATGGAAATCATTACAACATGAGAGGAATCAACGTCAAACACCTGGTCGACCCCGTAGATGACCTGTTCATAGCTGCCAGCAGCATACCAGGCATCACCACCACAGGTACGCGCACACACACACACACACACACACACACAGACCAGCCATGTTGATTTAAATCCGATGTGTGTGTGTCCCAGGTATTGGCGATGGGGGAAACGAGCTGGGCATGGGGAAGGTAAAGGAGGCGGTTCGGGCACACATGCCTAACGGAGCGCTGATCGCCTGCGACGTGGCAGCAGATTTTGCCATCACTGCAGGTTTAGACACCACACCACACTGCAGCCCAGCACACACTCCTCTGACTCCTTAGGTCATACATGTATTGTGGAAGAGCTTGTGGTTTCCTGGAGTTGTGTCCGACCAGAAAGAGACCCTGACCCTGTTCATGAGATTTGACGCTAACCTGACAAGCTTGATGGTTGGTTGCACATGTCTATCTAGTAAGTCATTCATCTGGGAATATGCCCATCTGACAAGTCATCCTTAGGAAACGGTTTGGAAAAGGGAAACACATATATACATATGTATATATATATATATATATATATATATATATATATATATATATATATATATATATATATATGTATGTTATAAATAGCAACAAATTTATACTTGAGAGGTGAATGGACGAACCATCTATCGTCGTCTATCACAGGTTACTTCATCCATGCTCATGTCTAGAGCAGTTCCTCACAAGTCTCTGATTGGTTCAAATCACTCTGGTTCACCGCCAAGTGTATTTATTTTATAGTGCCTTTCTGCGCCGCTTTTCCAAACAGTTTCCCAGAAGTCGTTCCCAGATGCTCATGTGTAACTACCAGTCTGTTGATGCCCCCCTCCCTGTCTTGTAGGAGTGTCAAACTGGGGAGGCTACGCTGTGGCCTACGGCCTCTACATCCTCAGCCTCTGTCCTGTTCACCAGCGCTACCTTCACAAGGGTCTGGAACCAACCCCCTCCCCCACCCACACCCAGGGCCTGGAGAGCAGCCTGCCCTCCGTAGCTAAGGTATTTATCCCCCCCTCGCCCCTTCCCATATATCCCCAGCAACAGGAGTTTGAACTTCTAGAACCCTAGCTCATCTCAGGTGGAGACAGGTTGACAGTCAAGAAGTGTAACTGTTGTTAAAACATGGAGCTCAAAAACTGATGATTGGACCATTTCCAGGAGGAGGAGATGCTGGCAATCCTGGTCAAGTTTGGCGTGCGCAGCGGGAAGACAGCAACTCTGGGAATGGAGGTGGACGGGTTGACCTTTCACCCCACGCACTCTGACCTTATCGCCCGCCTACGCGACTGCACCCTCACAAACACACGCACCTAACACACACACACGAAGACACACTCTGTATACCTGTGTGAGAATGCTGTTATGTGTCTAATGATGTGTGATGTGTGTGTGATACAGTAGAAAGACTCAAGCAGCACACAGTAATACAGGAGTGGTCAAAGGGAAGTTTAGAGAGAGATTTTGATCAAGATAAATGGAGCAAAATACTGACACACCACTCATACATTCACACACTGTGTGTGCCTGTGGTTAACAATGTTATTTCCTGTTTTCCAGTTTTTCTGACATACATGTGGCCTAGTACAGTGCATTGTTGGAGTTTAGGAAGTGAGTTATTGGGGCCCAAGTCTCTGACTCTCAAATCGACACACTTGACACACTCATACTCACACAGTTGACACACACATTCCTGGATTATGACACTATTTGGGAATCCAGGATGTGAGTCAATATTAAAACAGATTGCGAATGTATCAGACGGTATCCTCAATCTGGAAGACAGTGTCGATGTACGTAACCGTCCAATCACGCTCAGACTTGCTGGTGAATCCGTAGATATGCGTGCGCTTCCTTCCCTGACTGCTCGGTCCGAGTTTAGACTGAAGCTTCACGTATCGTTTTTAGAGTGGTGAGAGCTTTCATAAGAACACACACACGGATCTATACACTAGGATCTGTCTAGATGGTGGTGGGTTTGATTTTGCCTCCTACCTTGCTGTGATCCTGTGCCAGGTTCCTCCACCTCTGGTGAGGGCTAGCATTCCTGTCTGGTGAACACAGGGCTGTTACCGTCCTCATGTGTCTTTCACTGAACAGGGAGCGTGTCAGGATGAGTTCTCTGTCTGCAGGATGTTGTAATATTCCACTTTCTCTAGATTAATTACTGTACTTGAGGAATTTGTAGTCCATCCTCATGAAAATCAGGTCCACGAGACACTCATGGATTGTTTCAGAGCGTTAGATAACGTCTGAGTGTGTGTGACATTTGGAGAACACCGATTTCCACTGGCCACAGTAAGACTAATAAAGTAATGACATTTAATGTGACATTTCACCTCTGAACTCTCATAAGCCTGCTTCCTGATTGTCATCTTGGGGTTGCTATGGTGTCCAGGGATGCTCTCATTACCAAACTAATAAACACAAACTGGCCTCTGATTGGACGGATCTCCCTTCACCTGATTAGCTGTCCTATAAGCCGGCAAATTAATGATCTCCTCAGGATATCAAATAAACCAAAGAGCCAAGAACTCAGACCAGAATAAACAACCCTGTCACACACACACACACACACACACACACACCACAACTCTCAAACACAGCACAGATTTCAGACACACAGAAACTAATTTAATTGCACACACACACACACACACACACACACAGGGCTTCAGTGTGTGTGTTTATGAAAGCAATATCTGCTGTCTCACAAGCACCTCACACTAATACAATTGAACATCTGAAATGAAGAAGTGTGTGATGTTTGTGCGTGTGTGTGTGTACCCAAGACGCAGTAAAGACAGTGACAGGCCAAGGCAGAGGGGAGGGCAGGGTTAGAATCTGGAGCCTGAGTCTGTAATTCCCACAGGAACAGAACACTACGTGTCATGATCCCCCTCAAGGTCTCCAGCTTTCTATTTCTATTTCCCATGTTCTCTATTTAGCTGCCTTTCTCCCTCCCCCCCCCCCCAACTCCCCATGTCTCTGGGCAGGTAATTACTCATAAGATTCATTAGGACCAAGACACCAAAACATCTGTCACCAGCAACACACAAACCAAGTAAACACACACCACTACATACACACAATTCCATTTGTAATTGTACTACAGCTTGGTTTATTACAAGAGCTTGACATTCAGACAGAACATGGTCCATGAAGTCACTAGGGGGTTTTTACACTCACATCATGGCAGATTTATGTGCCAGCAGGCCAAAGACACAAGCATACAAACCGAAACGCACACAAATTGCTCAACCCACGCATACTACACAAGCATTTCTTACATTTCTCAAAGAAAGTTTGTGAGAACAACTGCCAAAGGAAGGAATAAACCACAAAAATGAAGTTTCTAAAGCAACAGGAAGACATCACTGTACACCTCAGAAGCACCACAACATACTTCTTACAAAAATATACTTTCAACAACTCCACAGGTCCATTTTGTTATATTATACTTCATAATTAGGTTACACATCCATAGCCACATACACTTATGTAAACAAAGAGGGGAGATCTTACAGCCCTGCATGGTGATTGGCTGGCATGAATCCACACTACCATGGTAATGGCTGAAAATGATCAATCTTACCTCTTTCACTGGCTAGTTTGTCTCTGACCAATCCGATGCCTTCCAGCAGAACGAGGGATCCTGGTTAAAGTTGAGAATGACACAGTTGGATGGTTGAGTGGTCCGGGCCCCACAGAGAGACCTCAGACCCTGACCCTGAGATTGGCGCTCTGATGTTCAACATGGAAGCAAGTTCGTATGAGATAAACAGAAACATTATATGAGCATGTTACATAAACACTATAGTACAACATCAACTTTCTGCCTAACCATCTCTCTGAATGCACATGGACGCAGCTGTTGCCATGGCAGCTGTGTGTGAGTCCGTGGTCCCCTATGTCTCCACTACGGTGGAGTGCAGCAGTGTGACGACCACGGTTCCGTTCTCCTGAGAGGCCGCGACCTCATTGGACTTGCTGACCTGCGGCCGGGCGGGGCTAGCTACCCCCCGCCTCCCGCAGCAGAGGACCTTGGCGGTGGAGTCGAACGCCCCCTGGAGGCTGCGCTGGACGCTCTCGCTGACGAAACAGTACAGCACAGGGTCGGCGATGCAGTTGAAGCTGGTGAGGAGCAGGGAGAAGTGGTAGTAGTTGAAGATGCTGATGATGAAGTCGCAGTCCGTCTCCAGCAGGGTGCGCACTAGCAGGAACACGTGGTAGGGGAAGAAGCAGAGCAGGAAGATCACCACTGTGCTGGTCACCAGCTGCTTGATACGCTGCTTCTGGGCGTTCTGCGTCCCCGCGCTCTTCCCCACCGCCTTCAGGACGCGCAGGTAGGACCACGTCAGGATGGCGAGCGGGAGCAGGAAGCCCATGCTGAAGCGGTAGTAGTTGATGGGGTGTTCCCAAGACCGCAAGGGGTAGTGCTCGAAGCACACCGATTGGTTAGTCTTGTCCGTGCTCAGCTCTCTGTGGTGGAAGAAGACCCCGCCCAAGGCGATCTCCTTGAGCCAGATGACGAGGCTGGCGACGGCGGCGGCCTTCATGCTGCGGAGGGCGGTGAAGCGGAGAGGGTAGACCACCGCCAGGTAGCGGTCTAGGGAGATACAGCACAGGAAGCCAACACTGATGTAGATGTTCTGGGAGAGCAGGGAGACACGGAGCAAGGAGGGGAAGGATGAAGCGGTTAAGCTCAAATCATCTAGTCAAACTACCAAGAACAGCTGAATCACCTGACCATTTTTTAAGTCAGGAGTTAAGCGTGATGGGTCAGGGGTTAAAGGTCACTAGTTAAAGGTTGGACGGTCAAGCTCCTAGGTTATGGATTAAAGGGTCAGAGGTCGTCCTTCCCTACCTGATAGAGCAGGAAGCCGCACAGCTGGCAGAGCCACTCTGCATGGCGCCAGTCGTCCCCCTGGAAGATGTACTGCAGCCAGAGGGGCAGCGCGGCCAGGTACAGCAGGTCTGACAGGGTCAGCTGCAGCAGGTACACACCCAGCTCGTTACGCACCTGGAACACACCAGCACATGCTACTTACTGGAGCGGACATTTTGTATTTCAAAATAGCACAGAAGCAATCAGATCAATAGTTAATAGCAGTCAGGATAACTTGCAACTTCAAACACATCGGTCACCTTGAGCTGGAGCACAGCATGGTAAAGGGAGATCACATTGGCAGGAATCCCCAGCAGTAGAATCAGGATGTAGGCCCAGGAGAACAGGTACTGGTGGATCTCATGGCTGATGCTGCAGTTGATGAACTCAGAAGACATGGTGAGTGACAGCCGCATGGCCCTGCTCGCTCCGCCCACACGCACAGTGTCAGGCGGGTGCAGCGTCTACGTTTGGGTTACACAGTAGATGGGCAGCCAGGGCCATTTCATTCTGACCTAGGGCAGGTAAAGAATACCCAAACACGTACACACACACAGAGAGGCAAAACTCTGTTGATTACTAACATTAGAAAAACAAAACATCAGAATAAGTCTAGGTTAAGAGACTTTTGCACCTCTTAGTGATCACAGCCTGAGGTAGGGCAGATACAGGCTTTAATCAACGTCTATATCCGACCACGAACATGTCAACGTGAAATAAGAGACTACTTACCTAATAAGGCTCAGCTTGGTCCAGTTATGCAAAATATCCAAACAAAAATGGTCTGGTTACATTGCCAAATGTCCAAACTATCTAACCATGTCAAGTATTTCGTCCAAAACAATGTATTCATAGCCATGATATGTTGCTCTACATTCTGCATTTGCACAATCGTTTATAAACTCGCGATCACTTCGGAGCGTTTTCGATAGCTTGGTGTCAAAATGGCCTCTACACTTTGACCTTTCGATTGACCCAAAAGGCTCTTCCATGCCCTGTTCATAGCCTTCTAAAACCTCTGGTAGCTCCCAAGATCCGTGCATCCCGCCCTCACCCCCAACTCTTTCATTGATCCAAAACCGAAATTGGCTTCAGCTCGTTCACATAAGTGCTTGTTTGTCTCATAAATAACCAATGAAATCCTGCGGACGCCAGTTAGCAGCATTAGGGGAAACTCTGGAACTTTCATAGTAAAAGTCCAAGAGCAAAAATGGCTTACAAGAGCAGACATTCCAGTGTAGATCCTGGTGTATCAGATAAAGCACTCTAATGACTGAATTAGTACTCCAAATCTAATCTAAAGCACTCTAAATTCTGAATTAGTGCTTCCCTAGGATCTGTGAAAGGAAACCAGATATGGTCTCAGTGATGACAGCATATTGACTGCATATGTATAAAATGAATACATGTGTATGTGTGTCTCAGCCATCACTTTTTTTCAGAACGGTCACTGAAGTCCTTTCCAGAGTGAGTCCCTGCTGGAGGAAGGTGAGGGGAGGAGGCAGGCCAGCCAGCTCTGTGTGAGTCTCTGCTGGAGGAAGGTGAGGGGAGGCAGGCCAGCTCTGTGTGATGCTCAGCTCTCACTGTCTGGAGGCCCCTGAGGGCAACGTGTTATAATATAATATAGTATATAAGTATAATACATCACGCTCAGTACAGGAGTAGTACAGTGTGTGTGTGTGTGTGTGTGTGTGTGTGTGTGTGTGTGTGTGTGTGTGTGTGTGTGTGTGTGTGTGTGTGTGTGTGTGTGTGTGTGTGTGTGTGTGTGTGTGTGTGTGTGTGTGTGTGTGTGTGGGTGTGTGTGCGTGCGTGCGTGCGTGTGTTCAGAGATTAAAGAAAAATGTTCTGACTGGCAGGTCAATCAGTGACATGAAAACATGGAAACTAGTTTTCGCAGGAACCATGAGGCAGAATCCTGCCCTGTTACTCTGAAAGGTAACTGTCAGAAACCCGACAAAAACTAGTTTTGCAACACATTCATTAGTTCTGAGTTAGACAGGATGTGGTGAAAAACTAACGATAAACTTTTTTTTTTCTTTCAGTAGCACTGTCTTTCCCCGGAAACTACATCTAGAAACCACAGAACTGAACACACAGATTTAAATCTAGACAGATGTTTACTTGATGGTTGGCACCTGGTGACTGGTGGGCTTGGTCAGTAGAACTCAGTTGAACAGTATGGCAGTCTGGTCACTCTTAACTCAGCAGAACCAAACAGTAACTCATTCAGTAGTGTAGAACTCTACAGCAGTTTAGTCAGTCAGGTCCATTCATACACCATTTCCACCGGAGACTGGTAGCAGAATCATGGCTACAAGCCATGGAGTCCAGAGAAAGGATGGCCCCATTTAAACTAAAGGGAACAAGGATCTTAAGAATAAAAACTGAAGGCCCAGAAAACCTTCAGGAACAGTGTCATGCTGGACTCCTGCCTTGGTGGCCCTGCTGAGGACAACAGCCTGGCACCTTCTGCAAGGTCGCCAGCAGAAGAGGACCAGTCTTGGAGCTGGTGGGGTTGGAATAACTTGGCTAGGAGTGTCTTTAGAAAGCCTTGGTCCAGCCCAGTAGTAGCTGACCAAAAGAACACCCCAGAGACCATGCCTCCACCAGAGGAATGTATTGGTCAGCCGCAGAACCTCTCCCACTGGGGAGTGCTTTATGCTGTAGCCTTGAAGACCCCTTTCTTACTCAACTGTCATTTGTCATTCCAGTCACGCCAAGGGTCTTTCAGATATTCCCAGTACAGAAATACCGTACGTTGAAAGTCAACGAAAAGAACAAACTTTCAAAACATACACATCTATAAAGTTGACAAAGAGAAGAAGGATATCAGAGTAGTCCACTAGGAGCCTTGCACCTGTACATTAGACTAGAGAACACCTGCCACCTGCTGTTTTACACATTTACGGCTCCAAATGTTTCATAGATTTGATTCATTTATTTAGTTGATTCCGATCAGGACATTCTGTTCATAGTTGTGTCTTTTGGTTGGTGAAAAATACACACAGCAAACAGCATACTGTGTTGCTCAGAATTTGTGTCTTGGATACGAAAACCTGATGGTCAAGTCAACTTAGAATTAATTCATTATGAGCTTAAATTACAAAAACATTACATTTTTGCAAGTAGAAATTCAGATAACCATGTTTTTGGTAGGTTTAATTAGAGATGAAAGACATAAAGCACGATAAAACGATCAGGACAAATGGCAAATGAAAACAGGAATGAACGCAAAGTTAATAGGTGCATGAATAGAAGTTAAGCAGCCGTTTTCTAACCTTATTCGTGAACTCCTTGTCTTGTAACAGCTCGGGAGGGTGTCAGGCGGTCCGAGGTGTTCCGGTGGCTCCCCGGTCTGAAACAGCTGCACCGCTGTCAGATGTGAGGTGGGAACATCAGCGGGGCGGCGCGTGCTCAGGCGCGTGCTCAGGCGCTCCTGTCCTGTCTGTCTGTTTTGCCCACTTGTGTCATTGAAACGGAAAACATTTCCTCGCAAATAAGGTGTGATAGGTAACATACGGATAGTAAAATGTTCCTACTACGCGTCATAAAATGAATTATCACCTCCTCCTTCACTATTCTGATCCACCGGGAAAACCCGTTTTTGTTTTTTTACTTTTCCCACGGTCATCTGTTAACACGCTCTGAGCACGTTAAAAAATTATATTTACTTATGTAAATTTTTTTGTATTCTCTCAGTGATCTGACAACAAAAAGAGAAGAGGCTTCAGTTTACAAAACTTTATTATTAAAAAGGGTCAAATAGTTTTGGTCAGGAAAATTATCTCACGTGAAACTACAAAAACAAAAGCATTTTCATGACGTTCATTCCAGTCAAAAACCACGCGGGTATGACAGAGTAAAGTCCAGTTTCATCCAGGTAGTGTTTGGTCAGGACAGCCTTGAAACAGACGGCCAGTTAGTCTGGACCTTGTGTGCAGGTTGGGCCAGCTGGTTCTACTGTCTACAGCATCTCATGTCTTTGTGTCAGTAACACTTTACCAAAAGGAGACGTACATCTACTACAGCTGGGCCTTCATTCACCAGGGCTGTTACATTGGATCACTTTTTATATATAAAAACATTGTTTTTGGAAATCTCCAACGTTAGACCTGTTATCGGTAGAAGTCTTTAAAAGTGGTATAACTCTGGACTGAGAGTCTCTTCTTATTGGACAGAAAACAGGAAGACAAGTTTTCTAAATTCAGTCTTCACAGGAAGTTTGAGACAGAAGGAAGTGGAATGAGTGTTGTATCCAGACTGTACACCAGTACAAACTGCACTACAAAACCAACACACAAGAACCAAACAAAAGTCAGTGAACACCAACGTTTCACAAGATCAATCTGAAGAACATAAATAAATACATTGGAAGTCTTATTGCCTTTCGTGAGGTTTGTTTCAGTGTTTCAACATAATCAAGAACTACAACCACGACTGTGTGGCAACGGCATCAACAGTGACCACAGAAACCCAGTGTTCAGACGCGCTGACTACATCATCATCATCTTCATCTTCCTCTAGTGCTCTTAGGAATGTATTTGAACTCATAATTCATATTTACAGAACATGTTAACAGCAACAAATAGCAGGGATATACATGGTTTGTTTCTATTGGTTCTCATCTTCTCATCATTCTACAATCTGCTGCTGCACCTCTCTCTCCCCCTCCCTCTCTCTCCCTTTGTCCATCTCCATTCTCTAGCCCGTAGTTAGGCTGACCAGTGTTAGTAGTATCTGGGCCAGTGAGTGTGGTCAGAGCAGGACTCTGCCACACCGGCCAGGGAGGACACACTTCCAGTAAAGCGCTGGACTGCTGCATGCTGGGATGGCCAGAGAGAGGAGGGTGTAATTACACAGGGAGGGTTTAACAAGCTCTGTCTTGAGTGTCCTTCTGTCCCCTGAATAGAACTGGGACCGCATGGCTCGGCTGGTGGTGGGTGGGTGGAGCAGAGAGAGGGTGGTGATCAGATGAACTGGAGAGGGAACAAACATTCATGTCTCTAGTGCCTTTCATCTTCTCTGTGGAACTGTCGGAGTACAGCTGGGGAGAGGCGGGGGTGGGGGGGGTCCAGTGGTGTCTTTGGGGTATAGATGTCCAGCTGTGGACCAGCCAATGACAGGTGTGTGTGTTCCAGTCCTGTAGACCAGTCCTTTCCCAGACGTCTAGACACAACCATACTCGTACCAGACGGTCTGTGGGTCGTTGCTGGGGTCTGGGGAGGAGGGAGCGCTCTTGGGTTGCTCCTCTGTCTCACAGCCCTTTCCCCCACTGCCCCCCTCCGTCTTCTTCAGCAGGGGCGAGTCGGACGTCACCCTTCCCTCCGCCTCGGACTCCGCCTCCTCCAGACGCAGAGCCGACACAGCCCGCACCGGTGTCACCATGGCAACCTCCCCGCGATGCTGCTGGGGGGCGGCTCGCCCCAGGGACAGACTGTTTCGATTGGTTCCTGACCTCCCCCCTGCTCCACCGTGGCGGTCCGGCTGCAGGGACAGTGAGGACAAGTGGTGAAGGGGCGGGGCTAGGGGGGAGTACCCTCCGTCTCCGTGCTGATTGGTGGTGGGGCCTGCGAGTCGGGCAGACAGGGGACGTTCCCTAGCAACAGAGCCCGCCCCGGGCCTCCTCACCACGCCCTCCTGGGCGCCGTCAGGGCGGAAACTATCCGGCCCGTTGGACCGCAGCAGGTCAGCTGATGCCAGGCTGAAGGTTCGACTCAGACCACTGCTAGCCCCGCCCCCCCGGGACACAGGGGAGAGGACAGAGGAAGGTCGGCCCACAGGGGTCCCCCCTGACGCCCCCAGCCCGTTGCTGGCCCTGTGAGGGAGGGTCTGAGAGTTAGAGGAGGGAGGGGCTGAGTCAGGCAGACGCATGCTGGGCTTGACGCTCTGGCCTGGCTTGTTAGCCCCGCCCCCCGTCTTAAGTGTGGGGGTGACGTAGCTAGTGGGAGTCTTGGCACCATCACGGAGTGGGGGGGTCCGGCCGGGAGGAGCATGGTCTCTCTCTCCCCCTGGACCCCTGGTGAAATATTCAGTCATCAGATCTTCTCTGCTGCCAGTCTGCACCTGGATGGATGGATGTGTGTGTGTGTGTGCACAAATAAACAAACACACAAGTGTGTTAGATACTCCAAAGCTTCACACACTATTCTAACCCTCACTTACGTCCTGTGTTACTGAGCACAGCGTTAAGGGGCTGATCCAATCAGAGCCTGTTTGTTTAGATGAATGCAGAACAGACAGACAGACAGACTAATCTCTCTCTAAACAATACAAACATGACTGAGTGTACCACAGATGATGTGTGTGTGAGTGTGTGTGTGTGTGTGTGTGTGTGTGTGTGTGAGTGCATTATCGAGACAGCGTAGCAGGTCGTAAATCTATCTAAACACTCACAAGCACACACACGTAGACTCACACAATTACCTAAATGGCCCTTCTGTAAAACAGGCTGTGGCCACTAGCCAAACAGCCAATCAACTACTGGCTTATCTAATAACTGAGACAGAATGCCTTCAAACAAGCTGTAATACAAACAGCACAATTGATGTGTTTGTTAGTTCGTTGATTACTCTTCGTGACGTCATCACTTCATCATCAAAACATGAGGCACAACTAGAGTCCATAATGAGTACCAGTGGTTTATAGTCTGTAGAAAACTAAACACACACACAGTCAAACTTCTCCACAGTATTACCGCTAATGCTAACCTCTTCTCGGCTGCGATAGGCTACATGAGTCTGTGGAGGCGTGGTCAGTACTCACGGTGGGCGGGGACAGAGTGTTGCTCTCATACAGGAACTCCTCCAGGGTGACCATCTGGCTGCCGGGGGAGGATGGCCGAGTCCGGCTGGGGCCGGGGGCGAGGCCGAGGGTGGGGCTGGGGCGGGCGGAGCCTCTCTGGGGCAGGGGGTCATAGGGGAGGGTGGAGCTGCGGGGCAGTGCATGCTGGGATGCTTCCTGGATGAGACCTGAAACGTCATCACTGGACTGGCTGGCAGAGCGACCCTGCAAGCGCTCAAAGGAGTCTGACAGACAGACAGACAGACAGACAGACAGACAGACAGACGGACGGACGGACAGACGGACGGACAGACAGACAGTTTAGACTAGACATATTTGAACGTAAATATCAGTGCAGAAACCGCTGTGGTACTGTGGAAGCAGTGTAGTACTGTAGAAACAGTGTAGTATAGAAAGTACTGCAGTAACAGTGTAGTACTGTAGTAACAGTGCAATACTGTTTTAAAAGTGTAGTACTGTAGTAACAGTGTAGTACTGTTTTAACAGTGTAGTATACTGTTTTAACAGTTTAGTACTGTAGTAAAAGTGTAGTACTGTACTGTAGTAACAGTGTAGTACTGTTTTAACAGCGTAGTGGGGTGAAGTCACCTCGACAGTTCACAGGAGAGTTGCTGCTGGAGGTGTTGTGGCTGAGCTCTGCAGAGCCTGGTCTGTACCCTGCACACACACACACACACACACACACACACACACACACACACACACACACACACACACACACACACACACACACACACACACACACACACACACACACACACACACACACACACACACACACACACACACACACACACACACACACACACACACACACACACACACACACACACACACACACACACACACACCGATAATGAGAAACTCGAAGATTGAGGGAGGAACAGAGGGACTTGACAGATTCCAAGTAGTCACTCAAGGAACTTTTCACATCGATCCGACCGCTCCTCTACCTGCGTTTCCATGGAGACCAGATCCCGCCATGGTCTCGGAGGAGAGGAGGCGGGAGTCGTCGTCGTAGAGCAGACCTGGGGGTGGGGGAGGGGCAGGTCAGACACCACAGTACCATGACGACAGTTCGGAACACTTTCTCGGCATAAAGCAGAGGAACTGATGTTCTTTTGTGTACCGCTGAACTGTGTGTTTACTACAAGTCCCATCATTCAATAGGAACTAAGGACCTGTGCCAGTGTTAAAAGAATAGTGCTGTTATTTTCCCTTCCAGATACATTATGCTGAGCCATTGGTAATGAAGGACTAGTGAGACCGCTGTAGCCTGCAGGTCCAGTGTGTGTTGTGAGTGTGTGTGTGTTGTGTGTGTGTTCCCTGGAGACGGCCAAGTCGTGACTGAGGTACAGCACAGAGGCTCAGAGCCGCCCCATTGGCTAAGGACTGACCAATCATCCCCATCTGATTTCCGGAAGGTGTGTGTGTGTGTGTGTGTGTGTGTGTGTGTGTGTGAGCTGTGCCTAGATACCGTACAGAGCCGGTGTGACTTTGGGGCTTGACAGAGGCAAAGCAACAGGTGACAATATTTGAAAAGGGTAATGTACGTTTGAATAATTGAAATAGTCTTTCGATTTTATTCCTTTGGTCCCCCCCCCCCTTGGTGACACACACTTCAACACACAAACGGAGCTGTGGTACCTCTGGTCCTGCGACTGATTCTGGAGCCGGGGGTGACAGCAGGGGTGGAAGTCTGGTTGGAGGGGGTGAGAGCAGGGGCGGAGGTCTGGTTGGAGGGGGTGAGAGCAGGGGTGGAGGTGGAGTGTGAGACGGCTCCCAGCTCGCCTCCTCTCCTCCTGCAGTAGAATTCGTCAGCTCCACCCCCGTTGACGCTCTCACTACTGCCCCCTGGTGTCGGGTACGGCTTCCTGCCACTGGAACCTCCGTAGTCTCCTGCCACCAAAAAAAAACAAGTGTCTCACAGTGACGAACCAATCACTGAAGACTTCCTGTTGAGACGTCACACAGCGCTGCAGACAGGACACGGTAGGAGCAGGTACACACGTGTGGACGGAGAAGAGCATGTTACACGCGTGTAAGCAGCCTGAGCAGCATGTGTCGTGAACAAGGTTCTTTTCTCAGGACATGAGGAGGTGAGACAGGCAGGAGGGGAAGGGGTGAGACAAGTAGAACACGTGTGAGACAGCGTAGTGACCACTGGTGTAGGGAGACACACACACCATCATCCCCTCAGATGCTACAGGTCTGCCAGACTCTTTCTTCAATCTGTCAACCCCCCCACCCCCCCCCCACCCCTCCTTTCCCCTCTCTACCTCTTCTTCCCCCTGTATCCCCGCCCCCTCTCTTCCTCTCCTCTCATGTCCTCTAACCTTACCTACAGTAGATTTATGACTGCTGTCTAGATTACACTGAGCCCTGAGTGGGGGCCACTACCAACACCCACTTACTAGATTACACCCTCCATCCTGTCTTCCACATGCTCACAGAACAAGCCAGGACACAATGTACACACACCGTTGTACACACACACACACAGATGCACACACAAACACACACGCACAGACAAAGCGAGCTGTGGTAAAGCTGTCTGCAGTGGAGCTCCAGGGCTACTTACTGCACGATCTAGAGTCCAGACAGGCCAGGGTAGCTACAGGCCCCTCAAAACCTGCTCACAGTTCAGACAGGGGGTGACAGAGTGTGTGTGGGTGTGCGTGGAGGGGGGGGGAGGACTTATGCGAGTGTGTGTGTGTGTGTGTGTGTGAGAGGGGGCTTGTGTGTGTGTGCCTTTTTGAAGGAAAATAACTAATCAGGGCCAAACAGGTGCAAACTAAAAGAATGGAAGAGAGTGGAGGGGTGAGTACAAATGAAGATGTTGAAGATGATGTTGAAGATGATGTTGAAGATGATGAAGATGTTGGCAGCATTAGAAGGCCTCGCCAGGCACCAGAGGTTCGACAGAGCAGGTGGTGATGATGTCAGAGGAGGACCAGAAGCGTAGCCTCCTGGAGAGAGAGGAGCCCCGGGCAGAGGGGGGCCGGGGGAGCCGCTCCTTCTCCTGGCTCTTACTGCGTAGGAACCTGAACCGCTTGGCAGCCAGGGGGGCCAGAGGGGCAGAGAGGGGGGCCAAGAGGGGTAAGGAGAGGGGGCAGGAGGGTGACGTTGAGAGGGGGGCTGGGGAGGGGGCTAAATGTGGTGAATGTGTTATGGTACACACACACAGATGAGGGGTCAGATGAATGGAGGGAAAGAGAAAGAGTGAGTGGAAGAGATTAATGGTGTGGATCTTCACACAGAAAAACACCCAGATGAACCCAACAGAGACAGTAGAGGCATCATGGCATGCAATAGAACCCAACTCTACTCTAGTTAACATGCATTAGAACCTTTGAAGAACTAACAGAACCAATCATCATGCTGAGAAAGAAAACCAGAAGTTATGCAGGAGAGATACTGTGTAGATGTGTGTGTGTTTGTGTGTGTGCACTGCCCTCTAGTGGAGCACAAGTTCTGTGTGTAGGGAAGAGATGGGGTTCGTTAAGCAGGTGGGTGTGGGTTGATGTTAATGTTTTCTTGAACCAGTGATTTTAGGATGTGGTGTCTCCTGCACAAATATGCCTGCCTGCCTGTCCAGCCAGCCTGTCCTGCCAGCCTGTTTGTACAGCCTGATCACGGTTCGGGAATGTTGCGCCTTTCTGCTGCCTAACAGTTCTGTGTAACTCCGTCATGGAACCTGGCAGTGGAGAAAGTCACAGAGCTGAGGGTGTGTGTGGAAGAGAGAGCCTGGGAGGACTACACACACACACACTAGACCCTGACTGTGACCACAGCCCTCTGATGGTGACCACAGCCCTCCGACGGTGACCACAGCCCTCTGTCAACTTACTGTCTGTCTGCCTTACTGTCTAACTTCCAGTCTTGCTATTGGACCTACCTCTGGTGGAGGTCTGTGAGTTATTGAGAGAATTGTTGTGGGCGTGGTTTTCTTCTGGGACGTCCGGTCCGAGACGGGACTGGCGAGGAGGCAGGGGTGGGGGCGGGAGGGGAGGGAATCCGTCGGGGTAGTCCAGATTGGGGAGGTCTGGCAGGGGCAGGTCGGCCGCAGAGCGGCTCCTCTCTCTGGAGCTGCTGTCCTTCCGGGGTTTGATGAGCTTAGCCAGGGCTTTAGCCCCCACCCACTGGCTCTTCCTGGTAGGACAGACAGGATATGAGGTCAGAGGATCACACAGGAAAGGTTGTGGCGCTACCTGATCATAGTACTGAGAGTTTTGTGTTCTCATCTGACTCAAACAATGAGCCCTCCCACCCTCTCTCCTGCCTGCTGATAAACAGAAACCCCAGTGTCATACTTCTTGGGCGCAGGGTCGTAGAACTTGTACTGGTCCATGATCTTCTCCTCCAGCTTCTCCTTCTGACGTCGTAGGGTGTTCAGCTTATCTCTGCGAAGCCCAGGGAGAGGAGCGTGAACACAAACGCACACCACACAAACGTTTGGTTCATCTACCCTACACAACCCCAACACCTAACCTTAACCACAAAGCCAATCCAGTAACCTAAATAACAATCCTAAACTCCTAACCCCAACCCCCTAATTCTAACTAACATTATTTCCAGCAGCAACCACCTTTAAAACCCCATGGAAAAACCTATTTAAGTTTTGGGTCCCCCCCCCAAAAAAATTACCACTAGGAAATATTATTTTCTTAGTTTACCATACTTGAGGGTATTTCTGGTCCCCACATGGCTGGTAAAACAAACCCCCCCAACACACACACACACACACACACACACACAGACTTACATGTAGAGCTTCTGCTCCTCATGGTATTGCTCCTTGCTCTCCATGGTGCGCTCCAGCAGGGTCTGGTTCTGCTGACTCAGCATCTGGATCTGGCTGAGCAGGTGGTGGTTCTCCTCCTCCAGGTTCCCCTTCAGACGGGTCAGCAGCTGCACGAGCACACGCACACAAACAGACAAACACACACACCAGATGTAAAAAAAGTTTTTGATGTACACAGACACAATATTCTTACTCTCAGAAACACAAACACACAAAATGCTCCCAAACACACACAGACACACACAGACACAGCCCCATGTGAGTGTTGGCTGTGTTCCTGTGCGGTCCTTCCTCACAGTGCGGTCCTACCTCACAGTGGTTGTCCAGCTTGGTCATGGAGAGGTCCAGTCCCTGGTGCTGTTGCTTCAGCTGGTCGTACTGGGCCTGCCAGCGGTTCACCTCCAGCTGGGCCGAGTTCAGGGAGGTCTTCAGCTCCTTGGTGTGTAGTTGGAGACCCTCGTACTCCTTAGTCAGCTGGCTCTGGGATTGGTTAACCCTGAGGGAGAGGGGAGGGGTTAATGGTGAAGAGGAGGGTCTTGTTAAGAAGCACGGTCTGCAGTGATATGCTCTACCACTGAGCTACGCATGTCAACACATGACCAGCAGAGGGCAGGACTGTGTCCGGTATGGTTGGAGGCGGGGCTTCAGGACAATGTTGAGGGTGTACTGTGGTGTGTGTGTGTGTGTGTGTGTGTGTGAGTGGGTCTGACCTGCTCAGCTCCCCCCTGAGGCCAGAGTTCTCCTCCAGTAAGATGCTGTTCGCGTGGATCTGCTCCTGCAGGCTACGTCTCTCCTTCTCCAGAGAACCTTCCAGATCCTGCAGAGTCTCCTTCTGCTTAAGCATCACCATGTACCTGCAGGAGCAGGAGAACACAGGGGAGGCAGGAGAGGAGAGGTGGAGGTAAGGAGGACTAGTGGAAAAGAAGCTCTGCCAAATGTGTGTGTTGGCCTTACTTGCTTTACAGTGAGTGTGTGTGTGTGTTGGTCTTACTTGCTTTACAGTGAGTGTGTGTGTGTGTGTGTTGGTCTTACTTACTTTACAGTGAGTGTGTGTGTGTTTGAGTGTGTGT
Organism: Neosalanx taihuensis; assembly: GCA_030340665.1. Lineage (NCBI taxonomy): Eukaryota > Metazoa > Chordata > Actinopteri > Osmeriformes > Salangidae > Neosalanx > Neosalanx taihuensis. The sequence continues at coordinate 12,535,551 of CM059296.1, read as the reverse complement.
GTTGGCCTTACTTGCTTTACAGTGTGTGTGTGTGTGTGTGTGTTGGTCTTACTTGCTCTCCAGGCTGCGGTGTTCCTGTTCCAGAGCTCTCTGGCTGGTCTTCAGTGATGCATGCTGGGATATGAGCTGCTCGTACTCTGCCGCCTGCCTCTCGTGCACGCTGAGCAGACGCTCGTGGTCCTGCAGGACGCCCTCACGCCCCGCCCTCGCCTCCTCACGCTGCCGCTGCCACGCCTCCGACTCCGCCTCCAGGGCCGTCACCTGACCCTGCAGCACGGCATTCTGGGCCATGAGTGATGCACTCTGGGAGCTGAGGGTGGAGTTCTCCACCTGAGGGATGGAGGGAGATCTTAGGGTTGTTGGAGTCAGGTGGCCGAATGATAGGTGCCCTGCAGCTTGGCAGTCTGTGTGTGTACCTGCAGCTTGGCAGTCTGGGTGTGTGTGTGTACCTGCAGCTTGGCAGTCTGGGTGTGTGTGTGTACCTGCAGCTTGGCAGTCTGGGTGTGTGTGTGTACCTGCAGCTTGGCAGTCTGGGTGTGTGTGTGTACCTGCAGCTTGGCAGTCTGGGTGTGTGTGTGTACCTGCAGCTTGGCAGTCTGGGTGTGTGTGTGTACCTGCAGCTTGGCAGTCTGGGTGTGTGTGTGTACCTGCAGCTTGGCAGTCTGGGTGTGTGTGTGTACCTGCAGCTTGGCAGTCTGGGTGTGTGTGTGTACCTGCAGCTTGGCAGTCTGGGTGTGTGTGTGTACCTGCAGCTTGGCAGTCTGGGTGTGTGTGTGTACCTGCAGCTTGGCAGTCTGGGTGTGTGTGTGTGTACCTGCAGCTTGGCAGTCTGGGTGTGTGTGTGTACCTGCAGCTTGGCAGTCTGGGTGTGTGTGTACCTGCAGCTTGGCAGTCTGGGTGTGTGTGTACCTGCAGCTTGGCAGTCTGGGTGTGTGTACCTGCAGCTTGGCAGTCTGGGTGTGTGTGTGTACCTGCAGCTTGGCAGTCTGGGTGTGTGTGTGTACCTGCAGCTTGGCAGTCTGGGTGTGTGTGTGTACCTGCAGCTTGGCAGTCTGGGTGTGTGTGTGTACCTGCAGCTTGGCAGTCTGGGTGTGTGTGTGTACCTGCAGCTTGGCAGTCTGGGTGTGTGTACCTGCAGCTTGGCAGTCTGGGTGTGTGTGTGTACCTGCAGCTTGGCAGTCTGGGTGTGCAGCACAGTGTTCTGCTCCTGCAGGCTGGTGGTCTGTCTCTGCAGTGCCACCGTCTGGCTGTTGAGCTGAGAGTTCTGGGAGGAGAGCTGTTTCTGCTGCTCCTTCAGAAGCAGCTTCTCCGTCTGCAGGGCCGCATTCTGCACACACACACAGGCATAAACACACTTATATAGGAAATCTTCCATACTGATCTAAAGAGATCCAGCATGTCAATAAACAGGCTGACACTATCATTCGTACACCCTAAACCAATCGAACCTTCCTGTTGGCTCCACCACTCACATTCTTCTCGATGTCTATGAGGCGGTCCTTCAGCTTGAGCAGCTCTGCTGTGGCCTCCCTCTGTTCCGCCTCCCACTTCTCCACCCCCTGCCTTGACCCCTGACCCTGCAGCGCGGCATTCTGGGAGCTCTGGCTGTGGGCCTGCTCTTCCTCCTGGCGCTGACGCAGAGCCTCCAAAGTCCTCTTTACCTGCGCACACACACAAACAATACTGGATATGGGATGTATGTGGGATATATGTGAGTGTGTATGTGTATATGTATGCACATGTGTACATTTCTGTGTATATGTGTGTGTGTGTGTGTGGTTCTCACAGTGCTGAGCTCCGTGCGTAGCTGCTGGTTGAGGCTGCTGGACTCCTCCAGACGAGACTCCAGGCTGTGGATCTTCTCCTCCCTGATCTCCAGAGTCTTCTTCAGGGTCGCCTCGATCTTGCTCTCCAACAGCCTGTACTTACTGGGGTCAGAAACAGACAGACATGCTGTACTTACTGGGGGCAGAAACAGACAGACGTGATGGGCAAGGTCCCTGGATGTATGTGGTGACAGGGTCCTAGACTGGGCCGCAGGGGACTGAGTGTGGCAGGGCCTGAGATCAGACCACAAGGCAGGGGACTGAGTGTGGCAGGGCCTGAGATCAGACCACAGAGCAGGGGACTGAGTGTGGCAGGGCCTGAGATCAGACCACAAGGCAGGGGACTGAGTGTGGCAGGACCTGAGATCAGACCACAGAGCAGGGGACTGAGTGTGGCAGGGCCTGAGATCAGACCACAGAGCAGGGGACTGAGTGTGGCAGGGCCTGAGATCAGACCACAGAGCAGGGGACTGAGTGTGGCAGGGCCTGAGATCAGACCACAGAGCAGGGGACTGAGTGTGGCAGGGCCTGAGATCAGACCACAGGGCAGGGGACTGAGTGTGGCAGGGCCTGAGATCAGACCACAGGGCAGGGGACTGAGTGTGGCAGGACCTGAGATCAGACCACAGCACATCTCACTGTTGCCGTCTTCCCTCAGGCACAACTGAGCAGTTCCTTTGGCTCGAAACACTTGAAACTCCAGCCAAGTAGTAAAACCAGATATCCTTATTCTCTCACACACACACACACACACACACACACACACACACACACACACACACACACACACACACACACACACACACACACACACACACACACACACACACACACACACACACACACACACACACACACACACACACACACACACACACACACACACACACACACACACACACACACACACACACACACCCTCTAAAGGATTACAAAACAGTATAGGAATGTTATGGTGACCTTTAGAGTTTCAACCCAAGTGTCAGAGTATAACATGAATAGTCATAGTTGAAAGGTCTGAGTATTAATGATGACTTCCCCTTCAGGACTCCCTCTCCAAGGATACAAACATCAGAGAAGGAAAACAAACCCTTGAACCACATTGGAAACTATCGCTCTGGGTAGAGCCACAAGTCCAGGGTTAAGCTAACAACAGGACTACAACTCCTAAAAAGACTACAAATCCATGCCACCACACAGAGAAAGGCAACCTACCATCTGCTGTCCAGAAAACATTCCACAGGAAATGAGACCAACAGCGGTCTGTAATCTGCTACATCAGAGGGCATATAATAACTAGAATAGGACAGAAATAGTCCTATAGCAGCACCCTGTACAAGCCTACCCAGATGCATTCTGGGTAGGGTCACTCTGGTTCAAACCAGCACACAGAACAGCAGCACGCACAGGAGCATCAGTACCCAGACAGAGAGAGGCACACAGTGAGTGAACTAACAGAGAGAAGGTTTGAAGAGCACACAGTCATCCAGGACACAGCACCCAACACCCAACACTCACCCTTGGTACCTGGCATGGCAGGTAGGGGGCAGCGAGGAGCAGGTGACAACAAGCTAAAGGTTACCAACAAGCACTAACAGGGTTCCAGTGGGAGTGGGAGTGGCTGAGTTTGTTTGTGTGTGTGTGTGTGTGTGTGTGAGAGTTTGTGTGTGTGTGTATGTCTTACTTGTCTTCCCAGCTGTGTTCTTGCTGCAGGAGCTTCTCTCGGTTCAGTCCCATCTTCTGCAGCTCTTGGCTCAGAGTCTCCAGCTCGTTACACTGCTGCTGCACCTGAAGCTTCTCCTTCACCAGTTCCTACAACCCACCCAGGACAAGGTCACAGCAAGGTCAACATCTCCTCCACCTCCACCCAGCACAAGGTCACAGCAAGGTCAACATCTCCTCCACCTCCACCCAGCACAAGGTCACAGCAAGGTCAACATCTCCTCCACCTCCACCCAGCACAAGGTCACAGCACAAGGTCATAGCAAAACACAACCCAAACTCCAAAGGCTATGTTATCCTTCTCCACCCTGACCCCTTAACCTTTAACCCCAAGCCCTGACCCATGTACACTGACAGATGTTACCTCTCGTAGTGTGGCCAGAGTCCGCTTGTCGATGGTGGCCTGTTTCTGCAGATCCTTGTTCTCCTTCTCCAGCTCCTTGACCCGGCCCGACACCTCCTTTAGCCTATCAAGCTCCTTGCTCAAGGCCCCACCCTCCTTCTCCAGACTGGCCAATCGTAGGGTGCTCTCTTCTAGTCCCGCCTCTTTCTCCTCCAGCTGCTGCCTCAGCCGGCGTCCTTCCTTCTCCAGCTGCTTCCTGTCCTTCTCTGATTGGCTGAGCTCCTGTTCCAGCACTCTCTTCTCTTGCTCCACACCCTCCAGTCGCTTCCCCTCCTGGCGAAGTTCCTCCACCTACGGTCGAGATCAGTTTACGCTCCATGGAAGGTCATCAGACATCAGCTAAGCCCTAACAGTGTTTGGTGTAGCTGTGGTTGGTACCTACCTCCCTGCGGAGCTGCTCCAGCTTGGCCTGGCTCTGCCGGGTCTCCCTCTCCAGACTCTGGCTCTGGCTGGTTCTGGTCTCCAGGGCCTCCTGGAGCCTCTGGGTTTCCTGGGTCAGACTGGCACAGCTCAGCTCCAGCCTCTCCGCCCTCTTGGCCTGACCCCTCATCTCCTCCAGCGCCCTCGTCAGCTCTTCCCTCTCCTTCTCCATCTCCTCCCCCTCCATCTGCAGCTGGCAGAGGCGTGCTGAGGCCGGGCGGAGGGTCTCTACGCTCCTCCTGAGCTCCATGTTCTCCTGCTCCAGGGCCCTGTGCTCGGCCTCCAGGCTGCTCAGCCGCAGGCTCACGTTCTGGGCCGTGTCGGCCAGCTTCTTCAGCCGGCGGTTCTCCTGCTCCAGCTCCTCCGTCCTCTCGCAGGAGATCCTCAGGGAGGCCACCTCCCTCTGCAGCGCCTCCCTGCTCCTCTCCAGCTTCCCTGCCTCCCTCTCCAGCTCCTCGCAGCGCGTGCTCCTCTCGGTCAGGTCCTCCAGCTCTTGGCTGGCCAGTCGGGCCTGGGCCTCCAGGCGGGCCAGTTTGGTCCCGGTGTCGGAGATGGTCTGGTGGAGGACACGGTTCTCCGTCTCCACCTCCCGGACGCGTGCCTCGCTGTCGGCCTGTGCCCGCTGGCGGAGGGAGCTCACCGTCTGGCTCAGGTGATGGTTCTCCTGCTCCAGCTCAGCCACCTGGGGGAGGGGGAGGGAGGAAGAGAGGGATTCAATCAAATGAGAATGAGTTAAGGCCTTTGCATGGCCTTATTGAACAGAGATAGATACAGAACGACAGGATATACACAGGGACAGACAGACAGAGAGAGGAAGTTGTGGAAATGTGTTTTTGGACATCAGCCTGCATGGCAAGTCATGAATCTATTGAGCAACTCCAAATCAGGTTGAGTTATCCAAAGTGTGTTCCTGTGAGCCTGCTGTGTTGATGTGTGTATGTGTGTGTTAGTGTGTGCTCTTCTACCTTTCGTTCTTTCTCAGCCTGTAGTTTCTGTATCTCCTTATCCAGCTGCTGCTTGTCCTTCAGAAGCTCCTCTCCCAGGGTCTCCATGTCCTGATTGGTCTGTTTTTCCTGATCCAGCAGGGTCTGCAGACGCTCCAGCTGCAGACACACAAGATGGCCGCCGGTCAAGGTCATCCAGGCCGCAAACAGGCACGCAATGACAACAGACGATACAAGACAAGCCTGTGCTTATGAGGTTTGTGCGGGCCAGTGTTTGGTGTGTGCGGGTGAAGTCCAGCGGTTGGTCCTACCTTCATGCGGAGGCCCTGGTTGTCTCGGTCCAGCTCCTGGCTGCGTAGCTGGGTCTCCTCCAGGGCCAGTGAGGCCTGCCTCAGCTCCTGGATGGTACTCTGCAGGCTCTGGTTCTCCTTCTCCAGCTTGAGCAGGCTGCTCGACGCACACTCATTCATCTCAAACACAAACGACTTACGGGCTGTTGGGGGAGGGAAGAGCGCAGTTAGGACTGATTGTGAGCATGTGCCTGTGTGTCTGTCTGTCTTTATGTGTGAGATGGTGTGTGTGTCTGTATGTGTGAGATGGTGTGTGTGTCTGTATGTGTGAGATGGTGTGTGTGTCTGTATGTGTGAGATGGTGTGTGTGTCTGTGTCTTACGGTCGTTGCTCTCGTTGTTCTTGGCCAGCTGCTCCAGCTCCCAGCCCAGGTGAGCAGACTCGTTCATGCTCTGTTTCTGTGAAACCTCCAGCAGCATGTTCTCCTCTATCAGCTCCTCCAGACGCTTCTTATCCCCGTCCCGGTCCTGAGGAGAACACGAGGGTTAGCAAGCACACACACACCTCTCCCCCCCACACACACACACACACACACACAACTCTCCCCCACACACACACCCTCCTACACACACACCCTCCTACACACCCACCCCCCCACCACACACACACATACAGGTGCCTCACCATCTCCATGTCGTGGAGTTTGGAGCGGAGCTGCAGGCAGTCCTTCTCCAGCTCATGCATGCGGTCACAGCGCCCCCTGGCAGCGCCCAGCTGTTCCTCCAGCAGAGCCTTGGTCTCCAGCAGGGTCAGGTTGTCCTCTCGCAGCTCCTGCACACCAGGACCCAGCACACAGGCCGCAAGGGGCCGGTGAGCAGTGTGTGGAGCTCTGTGTGGATGTGTTGATGTGTTTATGTGTGTGTTGATATGTGTGTGTGTGTTTGTGTGGATGTGTGTGTGTGTGTGTGTGTGTGTGTGTGGATGTGTGTGTCCCACCTCCACCCTGGTCTTGTAGAAGTGGACATCGTGCAGCTTCTCCTTGCACCGGCCCAGCTCTGTCTCCAGGCGCTCCACCCTGGCTGCCTTGTCCCTCAGGGCGTCCACCTCGTCCCGGTACACACGCACAGAGCGGGCCTCCGCCTGCAGCTGCACGCTCTGGGGGAGGGGGAGGACAGAAGAGGAGGGATGAGAGGTGGAGGGATGAAAGAGTGGAGGATCAAGAGGTAGAGGAGAGAAGAGGTGGAGGAGAGAGGGTGGGTGGAGGAGAGAAGAGGTGGAGGAGAGAGGGTGGGTGGAGGAGAGAAGAGGTGGAGGAGAGAAGAGGTGGAGGAGAGAAGAGGAGCTCACTTCCTGTTTGAGTCTCTGCAGCTCCTGATCCAGACGCTCCACCTCATGTTTAGAGTCCAGCAGCTGCTCTGTCTTCTCCTCCCTGAAACACACAGACACACACACACACCATACAAACTCATTTTAATTAGGTTTAAAGACATAATTACACACCACCACATATAATTACGCACAAGCTCACACATCGGTCTGATCTGATCACAGCAGCTGATCCTGAGAGCATGAAAACCCTCCTCTGAACTTACAGCTCTTGTCTCGACCGTCTCAGTTTAGACTTTGTGTCAGCCAGCTCCACAGACAGGTGTTGCTTCTCCTCTTTGGTGAGCACGGCCCCATGGCCCCCGGAGCCTCGCAGGCCCCCCAGGGAGAGGCCCCTCTCTGGGCTGGAGCTGGAGGAATGCTGGGAGGCCAGGTAGTCCCTCTCCTGAGTCAGCTCCAAGATCACCTGGGGTGGGGTTGGGGTTCATGGAGATGTGACCATCAACGGTTACCCATGACTACCCAGCCATTTTTCCATCCCTCCACCCACCATTAAAGCCACCCACCTGTCCCTCTCTCCCTCCCTCCCTCTCTCCCTGCCTTTCTCGTACCTCTGCAGACTCGTCCCTGTCGTCTATGAGCTTGCGAAGATGCAGAGCCATGGTCCTGGATAGGGGGTCCAGCTCCTCAGGAGGCAGCTCCCCCCCCACCTCCAGCCAGGCCAGGTCCAGAACATTCTCCTGGTTATGCGTCACCTAGGGGTGGAGCAATCAACTAGTAAATGAACGGATAAACAATGAAATCAAGTAAAGGGTTAAACCAAGTCAGTCCCACCTCTGCTCTTTAATACCTCTCTCCCACCCCTCCACCCTCTCCCCCACCCCTTCACCTTCTCCCCCACCCCTCCACCTTCTCTCACACCCCTCCACCCCAACCCCTCCACCTTCTCTCCCACCCCTCCACCCTCTCCCCCACCCCATCCTCCCCTCCCCCATACCTCCTGGATGTGAGAGACGATAGCAGCCTGGGTCTGGATGTCCAACACCTTGATCTTCTCAATCATCTCCTCCTTCCTTTCACACTGAGCACAAACACACACGTAAAATAAGACATAAAGAGACAGAATATACAGACTCAAATACACAGAAAGAACTACAGCTAAGCTAACAGCTAAGTTAAAAGCTAGGCTAACAGCTAAGCTAACAGCCAAGCTAACAGCCAAGCTAACAGCTAAGCTAACAGCTAAGCTAACAGCTAAGCTAACAGCTAAGCTAACAGCTAAGCTAACAGCTAAGCTAACAGCTAAGATAGCTTCCTGATCAGAATGACCTTCCCAGCATGATCTATTGCATCAGATATTAGGGATGAGGAGAGGAGGAAGGGAGGGGGGAGTGCAGGAGGGGAGAGAGGGAGATGAAAGAGGAAAGCTAGAGGACAGAGGGATGGGTTTACTGGGCAAGCATGGACTTGATTTGCTCATTAAGATTCTACAGAGGTGGTAGAGACCTGGTACAGTGGGGAGTGGAGTGGTTTTACAGTACTCCATATAAAGGTTGAGCTGAAGGACATATGGTGTGTACTGTTGATAAGAACATGGGGTGGATTTAAGGGTCCAGAAAAAATATCTGGCCCAGCCTTTCTTATGATTTCAAATAGAAGGAACAATTGTAAGTATATCACATTGCAACCTAATCTCCACAGTGAATGAGATCCAGCTGCCAAACTGGGCTGTTTAGCTGCAAGGTGCTTTTTCCCGCTCTTTCATTCCACCTCTCCCAGAAACCAGAAAAACAAGTGCAGGTAGAAGGACAAAGAGAGGGATGAAAGGCGGGAAAAGAGAAAGTAAAGATAAAGACTTGGGAGAGCAGAGAGAGCGAGGGTGGGAATGAAATGAAGAGTGAGGTCAGGGAAAGGGAGGAAAGCACAGCCTGGAAGAAGAAAGACACAATATCCCTCAGCGGCAGTGAGAGAGAGGGGGGAGAGAGAGATAGAGGATAGATGGGGTCTTGGGAGGCTGAGGGGAGGGAGGAATGGTGGAGGATAAGGAGGGGGAGAGGCAGGGCACAGGTGGCTCCCAGGTGAACTCCTCAGAGGCTCCAGGGCCACCTCAGAGCAGACTGCCAGGAGCCTAGAGGTGGGAACCCTCCCACTGTGTCTCCTGAGAGAGAACACTGCAGTCTACAGCCTGTCTGGAGAGAGAGCGACAGTCTAATGAGATGGGAGGGGATTAGGGCTAGGGGTGAGGGCTAGGATTGGGGCTGGGGCTAGGACTGCAGGTGGGCATTGGGCTAGGATTGAGCCTGGGGCTAAGATCGGAGTAGGCAGCCGTTCTGACATGCAAAAAAGCCCTACACTGACACAGCTTGGATTGTTTGGAACAGGGGCAGGTGGAGGCAAACCAGAGAAGGGGGGGGGGGGGGCATGGAGGTGGAGGGTAAGGGGTTGAGCAGAGGAGAGGAGGAAAAGGATTACCAGTGAGATCAGGTGGGGTTGTTTGCCAAAGTGGCTACATTTCCCCTGTGGTCCTTATCTACGGTACCTGCTGCACATCTGTGCATTTGGTTGTTTTTGTGAGGGATGGGTATGTTTGTTTCGGTTACCTGGACAGCACAGCCCAGAATCAGCAGCAGCAGCCGCCTGATCTCCTCCATGCTCTTTGCTGTGGAGAAAGTGCAAACATAGGGTCAGGCTTATCAAACATCCAATGTTTGTGTATCTGTGTGTGTGTGTGTAAAATAAAATAAGTCTCTGGGGGCGATGTCGTCATGGCAACTTCAAGACCCAGCCCTACAGGCCAAGGGGGGCTGTTCAAAGAAAGTCTCTCAACAGACACAGCCAATCACCAGCCAATCACCTCTCACCCTTCTACTTCCTCATCTTGCGACCTATTGTCCCTGATTGGTAAACACCATTTTGTTTGAACCAACCAGAAAGGATCTAGATAAGGGGCGCCCATGGAAATAAGCAGGGGCTGATGTAAAGATACAGCCTGCTGGAATGGTACCGGAAATAACATGCAAAACACTATTCATCGGTCTCCATTGGTCTACAACATTTGCACTGACAAAGTACTCAACAATCAGTGAAAAGGTTCACTAGAACCTCTTGACTGGTTGAGGCTACAGAACCATGGCCTTCCTCACACCCCATTCCATCTGATGTGTGTGTGTGTGTGTGTGTGTGTGTGTGTGTGTGTGTGTGTGTGTGTGTGTGTGTGTGTGTGTGAGAGTTACCTGAGAGAGGGTCCTTGGCGATGGTCAGGACGTTGGGCAGGGGCATGAGAATCAGCTGCTGTAGACTTTCCTGGGGAAACAAGGAGAGAGAAAGACTAAGAACCCCAAGTTCCTGGTCCACTGTGCTGGGGAACTGACGAGCAGTGGGGAGAAAAAGAGGAGGATGGAGGAGCAGTGGGGAGAGGAAGAGGAGGATGGAGGAGGGTCTCTGACTGAGACCCCCCAGTAGAGGGTTAACGTCGAGCAGGCCAGACAGGAAAGAGCCTGAAGCTCAACAGGAAGCCACGAAGGTGGAAACAGGAAGAGTGTGAACAGACAAACTGAAAGACAGACGGACTTGTTTCCATAGAGGGCCGTTAGGAACCAATACTGTCTGTCTGCAATAATGACCTCCTCCCAGAGAGAGGAAGGGTTTGGCTGCCCAACACACAGGAAAACCGTGTGTGTGTGTGCGTGTGTGTATTAGTGTGTGTAAGTTCCTGCACATATCGTACCCGTGTACCGGTGTGGAGAAACCTGACCTCAGCTACAATGGCAACCGTGGCAACATCCAACGCACACGATAGACAAGACCCAACATGTTTTATTGACCATCCTCTAACAGGACCCATGTCCACACACACCCACACCGTACCCTTAAACACACATGCACACACACACAACCAGAGGGCTCATTTGGGCTGCAGAGGTCTGTTTCCATGGCTGTGCTGTACGGAAACAGTTGTTCCAATCTCCCATCTCACCACATCCTCCGTCACACTAACAGAGAAGATGTTTAACACAACCTGACTTTACAGGGCTCTGGATACGGGTTGTGGATACATGCTAGAGGGCTAGCCTGGGATCCAGGAGAGAGAGGGGCAGAGAGCTGGATCAGGAGGCAGAGCGGCAGCATCTGTGGGGCAGGAGCCGGATCAGGAGCAGGATCTGCTGCAGCTCAGGTGTGTCCCAGACCAGCTGCAGGGCTGACAGCATCAGGTTCCACAGTCAGCCCTCACCTGGGGATGAGTAACAGCCCTGACACCAGACACGCTGTGTGCATGCACCTCTGTGTGCACATGCAAGGACACACAGGCTGTGTGTGTGTGTGTGTGTGTGTGTGTGTGTGTGTGTGTGTTAGACTGGCTCTCAGCTTACACCTGCTGTACAGTGTACTGTTACAGTATGCTGCAGGTGTTAGGGAGCTCTACGATGCATAAAGAAGATGCCAGGTCAGCTGACAGAAGCTCCCACCCCCAGCTGTGCTTCACCGAAATGTCCACACACACCCACACACACACTCACCGTAATGACATAATACATTCCATTATATATGAGGAGGGTAGATCCATTATACATGCAGGGCACATGATACCTCTCCTCTCCACATCTCTCCTACTCTTGTCATCTCCTCTCCTGCGGTGAATTAAAGAATTTTCCTTTTTGCAGCAAAGCCCATTTCCTTTAACCTGTTCCTGTGTTGCTCTGCTAGCCTGCAGAAGCAGCTTCAGTAGCAGCAGGTCACCAACACCAGTTCACCAACACCTTTATGATGAACATCATATGGCTCTGTGTATCATCAACCTGTACAAAATCCTCCACGGGTCTGCAGTATATAGATCAGGGTTTAGAGCTAACCAGGGTTCAGAGCTAGCCAGGGTTCAGAGCTAGCCAGGGTTCAGAGCTAGCCCTGGTTCAGAGCTAAGCCAGGGTTCAAAGCTAGACCAGGGTTCAGAGCTAACCAGGGTTCAGAGCTAGCCAGGGTTCAGAGCTAGCCAGGGTTCAGAGCTAAGCCAGGGTTCAAAGCTAGACCAGGGTTCAGAGCTAGCCAGGGATCAGAGCTAGCCAGGGTTCAGAGCTAGCCAGGGTTCAGAGCTAGCCAGGGTTCAGAGCTAGCCAGGGTTCAGAGCTAGCCAGGGTTCAGAGCTAGCCAGGGTTCAGAGCTAGCCAGGGTTATGCATCACAAGTGATTTGACACAGTACTGTCAATCAGAGACCCCTTCAACGCAGCATCAATAGAGGAACTCTGTTGAACATTTCCTTGCTCTGGGGAATGATATAGAGGTCGGACTATCCTGACTCTGCCTGCTGCCCCACGGGATTCACATTACTGATCAATAATCTATAGCTCTGACACCAGCTCCACTGCAGGGCTGTTTGGGCGGCATCTGACAGCGCGTGAGAAAAAAACATTTGTCGATGACTTCAATGTTTCCAGCCCATTTCTCTCAACGCAAGCTGACCCACTGCTCTGCATCCTCTGTGAATCTGCCCCTGGTGTGTGTGTGTGTGTGTGTGTGTGTGTGTGTGTGTGATAGACAGGGGGGTCTAACAGATGCCTAGTTCGCAGGTAGCTCCCAAGCATGCAAACCCACACAGTTGGATGTTCCAGTATTATAAATGATCATCCAATCGTCAAGTTCCCAGGTCAGCTGGACAGATCACACACCCCACACCCCGTGTTTGTGTGTGAACCCAACAGCAGGCTGGAAAGGGACATTCCTGGCCCCATGGTTACCCCCCAGCCCCCCCCCCCCCTCCTCCTCCTCCGCATCTTCTTTATTGAGCAATGCTTCTCTCCTCCTTCCTTCTCTCTCTCTCTCTCTCTCTCTCTCTTCCCTGTTCTTTCTCACTACCCCATCCTTATTTCCCCTGGTTGTGCATGTGTGTGATCTTTGTGTGTGTGTGATCTTTGTGTGTGTGTGTTCTTTGTGTGTGTCTGGCCTTGTGCTTCAATGATCTTGTTTAAATAGTTGGCTGAGTGCCTTAGAATGCAGGTCTGCTACACCAGCCAGCCACAAGCTATCATCAAACGGTTAAACAGTGTTGAAACATAAAGCAGAAATGGCTCCACCCCCACACACGTGCACTTTTACACAAACACACAGGAAGATGGTGCAGAGCTGTGTCCTCAGTCACAGCACTCTGACCGCTGGGCTGACTGCACAGTCAACACACAGGCCAAAGGTCAACACAGACACACACTAAACAAACAGCTCCTCAGTCAATCAGAGCATCCAGTAGCTTTACATGCAGCAACGGACAGACAGAGTTACTCATCAATCCATGAGTGAGACAGAGAGAGTGAGAGAGAGAGAGAGAGAGAGAGAGAGAGATACAGAGAGAGAGAGACAGACAGACAGACAGACAGACAGAGAGAGACAGACAGAGAGAGAAAGACAGAGAGAGTTATCAAGGCCAGTGGATGAAGTGATAGAGTGGAGGATGTTGAGACTAACATCTCTGCTACACTGGTTTGTTCTGGGTTTCCCACGGCAACAGACTCAAGGGGGATTTTCCTGCCTTTTTGGTGAGAAAGGAAGAGAGAGCGCAGGGGAGCTGTGGAAAAAACAAGTGGAGTGGAAGAGGGCAATGAGAGTGAGGGAGAGACGAAGAGAGGAGAGGAGAGGAGGAGGGGAGGAACGAGCTGAAGGTGGTTCAGGCTCCACGCGTCTCCTGTAACAGCAGGACTGAGGGGTGTCCGGTTACACACACACACACACTCACACACACACACACACACACACACACAATGGACTGGAAGGGTGCACCTCCTCACCCTCCCCCATGCTCCCTATTGTCCGCCCTAGGGACAGACTTTATGGTGACTGAACAGAGGGGGTGGGGGGAGACGGGGAGAGAGAGTGACAGAGAGAGAGACATGCATCATCTAATTGGAAGGTGGAAAGGAGGGAGGGAGGGAGCAAGGGGGAAGATGGAGAGATGATTCCTAAAAGAGATTAGATCCACTCCCCCTCTTTCACTTCCGCGATTCTTCGCCTTCCCCTTCCCACTTCTAGGCTGTAGAGAGCCTGTCCTGGGTAGAGAGCAGGGTGGGGCTGGGAGAGAGGAGGACAGCCTGGGTAGAGAGCAGTGTGGGGCTGGGAGAGAGGAGGACAGCCTGGGTAGAGAGCAGGGTGGGGCTGGGAGAGAGGAGGACAGCCTGGGTAGAGAGCAGGGTGGGGCTGGGAGAGAGGAGGACAGCCTGGGTAGAGAGCAGGGTGGGGCCGGGAGAGAGGAGGACAGCCTGGGTAGAGAGCAGGGTGAGGCTGGGAGAGAGGACGGCCTGGGTAGAACCACCTAGATGAAGCAGCTGCAAGTTCAAGCTAAGCAGGCTAGCCCAGGGTAATCTAGGCTAAACTGGAGAATTTAATAAATCACGAGCTCTGGCAGTGTTATGGTTAATCCCCAAACACTAAGACCACACCCCTAACCACACACACACACACACACACACACACACACACACACACACACACTCTCTCTGATGTTAGGTTGGCTCTGTAATCCTTCTATTGAAAACCAGCAGTACAGTTCTTCCTGTTGGTAAGGGAATAAACAAGGCCTAGGGTAGGGTGGGGGTTAACTGAGGAGGTTGGGGCTCAGGGGGGCTACAGAGGGGGGTCTCCGGGGGGCCAGATGGGGTTATGCTTTGCTCTCCAGACTGTGTGTGCCAGACTGGGGATGTCATCAGCAGGTTTCTGAAACACTGTCACACTGCTTGCACATCTATAATATCATAATCAAATGATATTTCCTCAGTGAAACAGGAAACACACACTTCCGCAGACGGTGCTGTAGATTTAAGGTCAACTTCTAAGAGGAGGTTGAAGGATCTGTCATTAAACCTGAAAACACACACATAACTCACAGGTACACACACATTCAGACAGTGCCTGCCAGTCTTATCTTGTGTGGCCTTCTGGTGTGAGGCCATGTGGGCAGACCTGGACACCTCATGGAGCAGAACCCCACCACTACCAGCGACTTGAGATTCAGCTCAATACAGATACTTCTACTTCAGAACCTTCTAGAAGCTCAGTAAAGTTATTTTGCTCTGGCAGAGTTCTAATGCTCCACTAGAGTTCTACAGCCCAGTAGAACACCATTACAGACATTCTGAGCCTCCAGCTAACAGCTAAACCAGCATGATGCCACGCTGGCACAGTCAAAGCAGCCTCTACCCTGCCTAGAAAACACAAGCTGCTACCACAAGAAGCACTGTGTTCCCTACAAACACACAGGTTTACTCTGACACACACACACACGCGCTAGCGTGGACTAGTGAACACAGGCCTTCCAGGGGGACCACAGGGACCGAGAGAAACCAGTGGATATGGGAGCAAAGCTGCCCGCTTCCTTTACAACCTCTGTACAGCCCCTGAGGGAGGCAAGGGACCTTCCGCAACACACACACATAATTTATCGAATGCTCTGTAGATTAGCGCTGGCAAAAGACAACACATCTGTTACTGATCAACATGCGCATGTGTGTGTGTGTTTGTTGGAAGGCCCTTAAATGTGGTGTGTGTGTGTGTGAGACCCCCCCCCCACACTCTCTGAGCTTCCTGTGAGCTTATCTAGAGAGAGAGGAAATCAGGTATAGAGGAATACAACATAACTAAAAGAAGGAGAGATATTAGAAATACAGAGAGTAGGGCCAGAGACAAAGAGGGAAAGAGACTGAGAACTCTTAAGTTGGTGGTGATAAAAGTTTAGTAGGAAACACCATAAACAAACAAACTTCAGACTTTGGACTAGCCTCAAGGTGTTTAGGAAAGGTGTGTGTGTTCAGGAATCATTGTCCCCCAGTGTGTGTGTGTGTTACCTGGTAGTACAGTTTGATGTGTCTGATGACAGTGTTGAGGTTCTGGATGCGTAGGTGAACATCGTTGTTGATGTTCTTGTTCACGCGCTGATTGGTCGGGCTGGGGTCTCTATGGAAACACACGCAGGATGTTACACATGTCAAACACATGACGGGCTGTGTGTACAGTGAGTGTGTGTATTTTGTGTGTGTGTGGGAAGGGGTTGTGTTTGGGTGGGCTGAGGGCTTAATTGTGTGGATTAAATATTTAGAACAGGATGGCTTGTGAAAACACCATACAGGCCTCAAACATGCACATGCACATGCACACGCGCGCGCACGCACACACGCACACACACACACACACACACACGTATCAGTGTCTTTGTAGGAGACAGCACAGACAGAACAGACCCAACAGACAGGTGTGTGTTCATGTGATTGGCTAGTGACTGCTTGGGTCTATATTAAACGTACACTCATGAGTGGAGGCCTGGAATGTCCCCCAGCCCCCTCCCCCCACCCCCCCAGCACCCCCACCCCCCGTACCCACCCAGCCCTGTTTCTCTGGGGCAGTAGCCCAGGTCACGGTGTTCGTTATGGATTTCCTATGTTGTACAGCTAACAAGCCCTCCAGCAGACCCACATCCTTTACAACTTTACACCAGTCACACACACTGACACTCACAGACACACACACACACACACACACACTCACACCACATTGCCGTTGGAGTTACCACAGCCATCCATCTCTCACCAGTCTCTCAATGGTCTCTGAAGTTGATAGCTAGACATAACTCAAAGCTGAATGTGTGTGTGAATTTGTGTGAATGTGTGTGTGTGTGTGTGTGTGTGTGTGTCTGCATGTGTGTCAGATCTGTGCCAGTCCATATCACTGGGCCAACCTGGCACTCAGCTGGTGGCTCCGCCCACCCAAACATATGCAAATGAGCAGAGACAAACAACGCCTATCTTGGTTCAATGGCCGTCACTATCCTACACACTGTGTGTGTCTGCGTGTGTAACAAGCAAAACAGACTTGTTCCCTCAGCAGTGGCTGGAGCTGGTCCGGTTACCATGACACTCAGGCCCTCCCTTTGCGTGCCTTCTGAACATATGACGAGGCGTGCGTGACGTCAACTTATTACCACGGCTCGGTCACGCATGACCAGGTCCCTGTGTGTCTGTGTGTCATTGTCTCAACAGCAGGCTTATGATGTAGTCTTTGTCTGGGTTGGGGGGGGGGGGGGGGGGACAGGACAGGAGGGAGGACGGGGGGGCGTTGTTATTAAGACTGGCAGGACTGCAGGGTGGGGGGTGAAAAGCTGGGAAAGGACTGAGTTGGGATGGGGGGGGGGGGGGGGGCTGGGCAGGGAGATAGGATAGAGGCAGGGGGGGTGCTGGGCTGGGGAAAGTGGGTTAAAGGAGAGGACTGCGAAAGGGGGTAGAGAGGAGGGGAGGGAGTTCAGTTAGCACAGCTGGGAGCACAAAGAGACTGACGCTAATCAAATTTAGTGGGGTTAGGGAAGGGGGGGGCAGGCCTAGTTAGAGAAGAGAGTCAACTTTACCCTGGTGTCTAACAGTATGGTAGCTGATGTCCACTTAACAGCCCAAAGATGGATTTGATGTAGCTGTCTGTGAGGTGCAGAGCCACTACAACTAGCTAGAGAGAGGAAAACCACAGCAATCTAGTGCATAATGCTAACCTGAACAGCTGCTCGAGGCCTGTCTCATTTCCCGCCCAGGTGTGTGTGCGTGTGTGTGTGTGCTGTTTCAGTCTGACTTGTGTTTCTGTCTCTCTAAGCTTATCCTCTCTGCTTCTCTCGACCAGGAAATGATCTGCAGTGTAATACTGACAGACAAACACATATTTGAGCCAAAACCCACACAAATCACACACATGACAAACATGGTTAGATTGTTCCTCCTGTCAGGGTCTAAGGACTGAGCTTATGAAGAGAGAGACCACGACACATTCTACACTATAGGTTCTCTAATACACCCCCCCTCTCTCTCTTCTCCTCCTCTCTCTCTCTCTCTCTCTCTCTCTCTCTCTCTCTCTCTCTCTCTCTCTCTCTCTCTCTGACAGCAGTGTGCAGTACTCACATGTGGGTCATGATCTTGTGGAGAAAGATTCCGTCCACCAGGTCCATGAACATGGACAGCTTGTCCTCTGAGTCAGAACCCAGAGGCCCAAACGTCTTAACCTGCAGAAGACGGGAGAGAAGGAAGTTTAGGGAAGAGGGGAATACGGTGGGCTGGATGTTGGTCTGGTTCATTCACAAGCCCATCAATGTAAGAGAATGTGGGTGTAGCTATGTCGCCGAGTATTTGACTGCAAATCATGAGTTTGCATGTTCGATTGCTTTTGATAACAGCTCCTGCCACATCCACACTTCACACCAGCATGGCTACTCAGTCAGAATACTTTCTACAGCCTCAACTGTTTGATGACTGGGGGAGGTGAAACGTACATTTCTGGTCCAGCGTGGTCATGTGACAGACCAACACCAGCAGGAAGCTCTCCAGATCATCGAACAACTTCACCTCTGACCTCCGACCTGTCAAGCCTCCTTCACTTGACCTTAACTGGCCTGTATCCACATCATCAACAGCCTCCTCATACTCTCCATGTTTAATTCAATGGCCGTGTGTCGTGTTATCAAGTCAAACTTTACCTTTCAGTTGACTCGGGAGCAAACTACCTCTCCTGTTTCCTTTGAATCCCTAATGAAAATGTTAGTGCCAATTTCTTTCTATTTTAAGGAACCCCTGGAACCCTGTCAGGGGCCAGTTTTAGGCTAAGTTAAGGAGAGAGAGGCCTACTGAACCCTGTTAGGTTGCAGCCCCAGGTGGACAGAGCACCTGACATCCCCACTCCAGCAGGCTGACAGGTCAGTAACACCTCCCAGCAGGAGCTCATCCTGATCAGCCTCCAATGGTCTGCAGAACATGTTGGAACTGGTACTGATATATAAATATCTCCGAGTTTGAATCCATGTTTGCCATCGTATTTACGGTTAGATCACAAGCTTTACTATTGCAGGGGCTAAAGTCCAAATCGAAATGATATTATTTGTTGTGAGATGTGCTCCTTCACACAGCTGCAGTGTAACACACACACACTCCTCCAGTCTAACAGCATGAAGAACACACACTCACCCACACAACCAGCGGCGTGTCTATGAAGTTGCTCATCAACTCAGACACTGTCACATCCATTTTGAAAGAACTTCTTCGGACTATTCCACCCAAATCGTAAATCCCAAGAAGGTAGATGTTCCCTTGCTCATTCCCCGAGGCTAGGGACCGAGCCGCTCCAGAACAATGCCGGGAGGCATGGAGGTCCCCCGCACGGTGTGACTATTGTTTCACGGGTGTCCAAGACGTTCAAAAAACTACGGAAAAGTCATATAAGAGAGTAATATCCAGATCGCAATGATTGAAAAATAGATTGATATAGTTGCCAGGTCCCTTGTAGGCGAAGATAAAATGTTCTTTTTACAAAACTTCTGCAGGATAAAAGAAAGCAGTTGCCAGGCAATCCGACCACGCAGACGGACTACAAAGTAGCAGATCCTGCTGGAGCCGCGCCATGGAGGTGGAACGGACAAGTGTTCTCCAGAAATACCTCGCAGACAGAAACTAAAAAAGTTACAAATATACCATCTGAAAAAAAAAGATGCCCAGCCCCATGTTTCGGACCTTTCCGCACGTTAACCTGTTTATCTCTCATCACCATCAACCTGTAAACGGATGAAATGCAGGGGCTTCAGCTCCAGCCAACCCCGACCCATCAACTGGAACAAACTGAGAGTGAAAACAGCCAATGAACCAGTCCAGACAAGTGATCTAAAGTCGACGTGACGTAATTAGATGAAGGGAAACTATCTGATGTTGACTTCGTTAGATGCTGTCCTGGGATCAGCAGCTCGACAAGGTCTATGAGGTCCTCCGGCAGATGAACCGCCAACAGCAGATCCAAGATCAGCACCTTTAGCAGATCCGAGATCAGATCTGCTAATAGTGTTACCTAACAGCACCCTCTACTGTCTAGTCTCACTTTACCCCATCTAAGCCACACTTACTCCACACTTGAACCACCAATAACACACGTCTACAATATAACAGTCCAGTCAATCAGCCAACATTTTATTAAGCAGTAGAAAAAATTACAATTGTACCCCCAAAAGAACCCCAACACCAACTGATGTGTACCCCCTTCAAAAGAACCCCAACACCAACTGATGTGTACCCCCTTCAAAAGAACCCCAATACCAACTGATGTGTACCCCCTTCCAAAGAACCCCAACACCAACTGATGTGTACCCCCTTCAAAAGAACCCCAACACCAACTGATGTGTACCCCCTTCAAAAGAACCCCAACACCAACTGATGTGTACCCCCTTCAAAAGAACCCCAACACCAACTGATGTGTACCCCCTTCAAAAGAACCCCAATGTCCACTGTTCCAATGACACCACAGAACCCCATGGTTTCAGTCAAGCACTTGTGTCTGTTTGTATACGTTCCTAGTTCAGTGCGTTGTCCGAGTCAGTGTTGTCAGGGGTTACAGATCCTTGGCATTTATTAATCATGGTTCGGATGCTGCTCTTGGTCGGCATGGAAACGTTGTAGTATTTGAGCATGGATGCGCCCAGCAGCAGGCCCCCCAGGATGATGGCCGTCATGCTGTTGATCAGGAAGCGGGTGCTGAAGGGCAGCGGGGGCTCGTCCACGTAGATCTACACAGGACAGGACAGGACACAGAGGTCTACACACACACACAGTCTACAGACCTGCCTTGGCTTCAGCCAGGTCACACAGGGTGAATAGATGTGTACAGAGAGACAGGTCTAGATCTAGAGGTGTATAGAGAGACAGGTCTAGATCTAGAGGTGTATAGAGAGACAGGTCTAGATCTAGAGGTGTATACAGAGGTGAGGATTCCACAGACCTGAACCTCGTCCACTAGGTCACACAGCACCACCCCGGGGATGACGGTGATCCTGAAGTGGAACAGTTCAGAACCCTGAGGGAGAGATGGAGGGATGGAGGCAGGGATGGAGGCAGGGATGGAGGGAGGGAGGGATGGAAGGGGATAGGGACACTTAAAAGGGACAGGTTGTTCAAAGGTTGCTGATCAAACTGACTAGTTCCGACTGGTCAGCAGGAATTGAAACATACAGACAGGCTGATCTGCAGGCCATCAGGGTTGTACAGGGTCTTGTTCAGACTGTTACCCAGGTAACGTCTCATCCTGGCCATGGTGGGGGTGGCCTGGGATGCTGTGGACACACACACAGGTCACAGAATGGATGTGTGGGCTGGAGCTTGGTGTGTGTGTGTTGACGTTTGGTGTGTGTGTTGGTGTGTGTGTTGGTGTGTGTGTGTGTGTCACTTATGATGCTCCAGCTGGTCCTGTCATTGACTTCAGAGACAGTGACAAAGTATGGGGATCTGAGCGGCTGGTCAAGGTGATTGGCCCTCCTCAGAAACATAGTCAAGCTTAATTTGGTGACTGGAAATATTATCCTACGGACCTAGACAACACAGACAGACACACACACACACACATTATATAGGAATTATATAGGGAATATCTTCCAGACCAAGCCGAATGGTAGTGCCTCACTCTGTGATCACTATGTGTGTGTGTGTTCACCCTCTGTCTGCAGTCTGAGTTGATGGTGAGAGGTGAGAGCCTCAGATTGTCGGTGCAGCCACACTCCTCCACTGTGTTCTTCCCAGCACAGTGCTTGAAGAGCCCAGTCTTCTACACACACAGGAAGCCAGAAGGAGTTCAAGCAGCCTCCAGAACGTTTACAGGGTTCTAAGAACCTATCTGTGCGACTACAAGTCAGAGCAGAGCAACGCTGGTAACCTTGGAGGAACGGTAATGTTCCCGGTGTCGGGGCTTGCTGGGGTCGGCGTTATAGATGTTGTTAGTGGTTGGGATCAGGACACCCAGCTCTGAAGGGGGGCGGTAGTTCACCTGAACACACACACACACACACTGTCATCCTGCTGAACATGAACCACAGAACCATTCAACTTTCCTCCCTGGCTGCTGGTCCCACCGGCAGGTGAAAGAGCCTCTCTTGGTCCAGATCATCCCTGGGGTCACCGAAGAGCCACTCGTGGTCGGTGATGGGGTCCTGACGCACGTAGACAATGCTGAGGCCTTCTGGGCAGGAGTTCTGCAGCGTGAAGGTGAAGGAGGAGGAGTCACACAGCAGAGAGGCTTCTGGGATGAACACTGTCACTGTGGTGGTAGCCTGGTGGATACAAACACACACACGCACGCACACACACAGACACACACACAAGCTGAGCAAAACTTTAAACTGAGGGATGGACTGCTGGATGGTAGGATGGCTGGATGGCTGGATGGATGGCTAGATGGCTGGCTGGAGGGCTGGATGGCTGGCTGGCCAGGTGGATGAGGGTACCTTCTTGCAGAGGTGGCTGAAGGCAGTGAGGGTCAGGATGTGGTTGTTGCTGTAGTCCCAGGAGTGACTGGCTGTCACTCTGATGGCCAGTGGGTTGGTCAGCACCACAAACATAAACTTCTTTTTGTACACCATGGATACGGCTGCACACACACAAACAAAACACACAAACCTTTACACTTGAGCAACTCATCCCTGCAGAAAACCCCCACATTTCTTTCCACTCACAGTGATCGGCCATGAAGGCTTTGAAGGTGAAGCTGAGCTTCTCTCGGACGTTGATGCGTACGAGGGCGTTGGGTGTCATGTCATCCATGGACATCAGGGCGTGGCGACAAGGCCCCTCCTTCATCACCCAATTCTCTGGGCCCCTGGATGAAAACAGGAGCCAGTGGCCCTCGGGCTGCTGTATGATTGGCTGGACCAGCGCTGGCATGGTGGGTTTGGCCACGGCCACGCCCCCTTCCAGAAGACTTAAGATGATGTAGCTGCTGTAACCGGGGCAAACCACTGTCTTACCAATATGACTGGAGTTAAAGGTAAGATCTGGATCTGATAGGCCATAAGACAGACAGAGAAGAACATCTGTACCTTTCCATCCATGCAGCATCAGGTCAGATTCTGAGTGGAATATTTCTTAAACGTCTCACCTTGGCTCTGAACCTCCAGATTGACTCTAAAGCCCATCTTATCAGTTTTTGTCACCAGCAGGTTGTATTTCTGAATGGGTTCATCCTTCAGGCTGGCTCCTTTGATTGGCACAAGAATCTCTCCTGTGACCAAGCCATCAAAACCGGTGAAGTAGTGCTTCAGGAACACCTCTGTGATCACCACCGTGCCTCCATCACTGGACACACACACACACACAAGGCTCAAAAGGAGACAGAGGAGACGAGCAAGTGTGTGTGTGTGTGTGTGTGTGTGTGTGTGTGTGTGTGTGTGTGTGTGTGAAAATGCCAACCTAAAGTAGATGACCTTGCCCACATGGTCCCGTGAAAACTGGGTGTACAGCACAGCGGGGGGGGCGTCTTGGGGGGCGTGACTGTTCCCCTCGGTTCTGTCCACAGCCTTGTGCACGTGCATCAACACTGTGTGGTCTGTGGTGTACTGCAGCGCTAGGGGCCGTTCAAAGCTCATCCTGTGTTCCTATGGCAACAAACGTCAACAGACAGGACAGGGTTCTAAGTGGTCTTACTGACTGGTTGCGCTCCAAATGACAATCAACCCCGCTAATAAAGCCTAGTTCTTTTCTTTGAGGGCCTGTTCCTCAAAAGAGGAGGAGATCTCCATGGTGACGCGTCACCTCAATCTTCTTGTTCACGTTGATGGTCCTGTAGCTGATGCCGCTGGGGCTGTTTGGGTCCAGCTGAATGCTCGTCAGGATGTCCATGTGATCGCAGATCAGAGTGCTGTCCTTAGGGACTGTCTCGTTCAGCCAAGCATACCTGGCCTGTCCTGGGGGAGGAGGGAGGGGGGAGGGGCAGCCTATCAGGAGCGAGCAGACCTTGATTGATAGGAGGAGCGCTCAGTGAGACTTGGTCAATAGGTCAGTTGGGGTATTGGACCCAGCTCAGCAGGGGGACACTGCAGTACCTTAATGACTCACTATACTGTCATCTATCCCTTCAAAGGATAGAAGCATCATTACTGCATGCAGAGCCCTAATCTACAGTATATTTACACTTAACTAACCCTAACCTAACGTATACAACTCACTGTGTAAGTCATTGAACTACCAAGTGCTTTATCCCCAACGGACCAATGATTCCCAACCGACTACTAACACAACCTCTGGTCAACCTCTGTTATTGACAGTATTAGTTTATCCAGGGACATCAGTTCTTTCTTTCTGAAGCCCATCATGAGAGCAGTGGTCCAGTGTGCGTCCCTACCAGACTTCATGATGTACAGCTGTCCCAGGTCAGTGTAGAACACCACCACTCCAGTGGCACTGCAGATCACAGCATCCACCACCACCTCCCCCCTCAGGGAGAACACCCATTTGAAGGAGGAGCCCCTGTCGGTGGATGTCCACACCTACAGACACACACACTCACAAACACTCAGGCAAAACATACACCAGAACAGAAACATTTAAGGTATGGGGAAAAATCTACCAGGTATGATATTTTTCTGTGCTGTTATTGGTCACCTCGGAGCCGTAGAGTATCACATGGTTGTTCATCATGATGACGCCTTTTGGCACAAAACGGATCTTCACCGGAGGGAACTTGGTACGAGTCATAAAAGTGTTGACTCCAGGTTCTGACCCAAAAACAGAAACCATCGCACTACTGTCCTGGAGCAAACCAAAAGAATAGCTTCAGTCAATTCTTGGTTGTGTATGTGCCCCTGTCTGCATGTGTGTGTGTGAGAGCGTGTGTGTGTGGGCGGGGGGGGGGGCTAACCTCTGTGTAGGAGAGCAGCAGGCCGGTGTTCTGGTGACGGTCATGGAGGAAGGACAGGTAGCGATGGTAAGGATCCCTCTTCAGCTCTGCGTCTGACGCTCGGCAGATGGACCAGGATGTGAACGGATACTCACTGTACACACACCGGGAGTTCTACACACACACACACACACACACACACATCCAGTTAGCTCACACACACTAGTGTCTGGTAGTCAGACATGACCAGTAGCTACCATCACCTACCAGGTTCTTTCCTTCTCCCTCATTGTTTATCAGACTGATGAGGTCATCTAATTGAATGGAAGACCAGATTTAGAAGGTTAGGTGGGGCGCTAAGCTGATCACAGGTAAGCTGATCATGTGGCTGATGCTGCGGTACCATTGAAGTATAAGCGATCTGTGACACACTGAGAGGAAAACCACAGCGTGGTGGAGGAATAGTCCATCTGGAGGGGAAAGTGGGGAGGCAGAGGACCAGATGTATCAGTAACAGACTGTACCATACGAACACTCCACTTAACTCCACTTCTGTTTGACTGACCTGAGCCAGAGCGGGCAGGAACAGCAGAGTGAACTGGAGAAAACAGAAAGCATGAATATACATGAACATGCATGTGTGTGTGTGTGTGTGTGTGTGTGTGTGTGTGTGTGTGTGTGTGTGTGTGTGGTACATTAAGGGGTCCGGTGGCAGGAGACAGAAGGTCTTGGCTGATGAAGAGACCTCTGTTGGTGAGCAGGATTAGATGGGTGTTGGTCAGCATCAGGTCCACAATGGAGATACCCACACAGCCTGATACACACACTGGAAAGACACACACACACACACGGACGCAGTTAGACTCCGAGCAGGAGGCACGTCAGCTGCCCTTGACAGTAACATGGGGAGGTTTCTGCTCAGCGCTGTGTGTGTGTGTGTGTGGTACCTTCATTGATGAGGCCACAGAGGGTGCGAGTGACATTGAACCAGCGAGCCTCAGACGAGAATGCAGACCTGGTCACACTTAGGATCACTCCTACAGTACACACACACACACACACAACCAAGATCAACACACAACACACACCACTGCACACAGTGGTTTAGGCAGGGTGAGCTTAGCTCAGTGGTAGAACATATGACTGCAGATTATGAGGTCACTTGTTAAATCTCCCCCTTTACATGGATTTGATGGTTCTGATTTGGTCTGTGCTAGCCTCCCTCACCAGTGTGTCCGCCAGAGGGGAAGATGGGAGCCAGCACGGCCACATCGCTGGCACAGGGACTCTGACTGACCTCCAGATCCACAACATGCATCAGATGGGGTACGATGTCCGGAGCTGAAAACTCCTCCCCCATGGTCCACTGCAGGATGGGTTCTGTAGGAACACCGCCCCCACCCCCTCCCCTCAAATCAAACCTGAGCTTGTCTACAAAGCTACTATGGAGAAAGGCAGAGAGCAACAGCATTGTGTTCCTTTTTTTCTGAAAATACTTTTCTATAGGTTAGAAAGATATGTTTAAGATTAGGTTGAGGCAAGTTTTGCCATCTCTGGTCGAGATGTCTGTTCAGGGGAGGACAGAAGGGATATACCCCAAACACATAACAGGAGGCCTTTCCATCAATATTAGAGCAGGAGTGTTAGCTTGTCTCACATTGGAACCAAACCCCTTCCTCTGTACACACCTCTGGCTATGTCCAGAAGGGTTCCCCTCAGGGGCACCAACATGGAACCCGGGCTTGAGAACATGGACATCCCGTGGAACATGTTAAACTCCACGTACCACTCATCCACCGGAGCTGACACTGTGGGTCAACAGAAATGTATTAGTGAACAAAGCGACAATGTTTTTATTTTTTTTTAATTAATGAATCATTCCTAACACTAAGCCTAACCAGTGTAACGGTCATTCATGTTAGTGGAAGGATACACATATGAATAAAAGTTCTCTTTGCTGGACACAGTGGACTTCAGGACAGGGAGACTGAAGTCACCTGTGTTGATGGTCAGTTGGCTCCTGGGGATGATGACATGCCAAGTGGACTCTACCTGACACACACACATACATACACAAAGACACACACACACACACACACAAATAGTAATGTGGCCCAGTGGTTAAAGCGTTAGGGCTAGAGATCAGAAGGTTGCGAGTTTGCTTCCCGGCTGTGGCAACATGATGTTGTGTCCTTGGGCAAGGCACTTCACCCTACTTGCCTCACGGGGAATGTCCCTGTACTTACTGTAAGTCGCTCTGGATAAGAGCGTCTGCTAAATGAATAAATGTACAAACATATTTTTTAAGGTCTACTGTCCAGGCAAGCCAGTCTCCCCTTCACACATTCAAACCTGGACATCACAACCCTCCACTGTCTAACGTGAGTCAGCCTCACCATGCTGAGACTGAAGGTGAATGTTAAAGTGTTAGTGCTGTTGTAAATATCAACAGTAGGCAGCAGGTCTGCTGAAGTTAACAGCCCCAGCTGGTTCCTGTACTGAGTGTTTGATGTTGTAGTCCTCCGAAGCATGCAGTCCACCTCCTTGCAACACAAACAGAACAATGAGCCGTTTAGGATAAGTCACTACAGTAACTCTGCTACAGTGAGATGACTGACAGAATCAGTCCACCAGAGAGCGCCAGGACACAACCTACCAGGTTGTCTAAGCCGAGGTACAGACGCACCCGGTTGCTGCTTTCCATTTCTCCCTTACACTGGAAGAACTTCTCACCTTCTTCATCATCTCCTATGGTCCGATAAAGTGCACATATTGCGGACAGTATAAGGTCTCATATTGCGGACATTAAGGTCTCCGTGAAACAGACCAGCTGAAACAGGTGTCAGTTTAACGGCTGTTTCCTAACTGAGCTAGGCTAACATTGGCTTACCTTCAAATGGGATTCCAAACGGAGCCCAAACTAGCAACAATATGCTGATGACGAGCATGGTCTGGGTCATCTTAAAATATTAATAAAAATTATAATGATTAGTGATTATTACAAACGTGATAAATATTCGGATTAATCGGGAGTCTGTAGCGGCCATGTAACGACCCTTCGGCCGATCACGCTCATCAAACCCCCTAACGTATCGTTCATAAAGGTTTAACAGTTGTTGTAGGCAATTGCTAATGAGTGAGTTAATGGACTTCGCTTATTTCTTAAATGGTATGTCCATTTAAAAATTTAAATTATGTGTCCTCTTACTGATTTACTGAATGTAAATTTTGATGTTTTCAGTGAAGCTTGCGCCAGCCTAGCAACTACAACATTGGAACTGTCGATTATGACGTCATTATTTTCCTCGAGCGAGTTTCTGAACTGTTGGCTTACCATGAATTAGAAATGCGTTACAAATATGAACAAGTGACAGCATATCTATCAATCTGATTTTAATTCATACAAAAAGCAGATTTGGGGAAAAAGAAGAGGTGATTCTTAATACAGTAACTTTACATTCATTTCATCTACTTCCAGTTACAAATTTGGAACCTACAGGAGCCAAAAGTCTCCCCCTCTTCTAACCAGAACACATAGGAGGATGGAAGTGGAGTGGAGCAATCCTATTGGTTTATTCTTCTGGACTTCATATATCTATCTTTAATATTACAAATATATAAATGTCAAAATCTAAATGCACAGTGATTATCAAAAAAAAGTGTAATAATAATAATAATAGTAACTTGAAACAATTCTTCAACTGTTCCCACCGTCATCTACTAGACTAGAGATAATACTTGCCTGAATCTCAGAGACACTTCAGCCTCTGCAAGCACACTCACCCAAAATAACACAAACATACACACATGCATCCAGCCAGCTACACACAAAAAGACACGCTAGACAAACTAAACATCTTAATAATCCTTAAAGATTCAGGCTGTTTTCGGTTCAGTTCAGCTTGCTGATGTGTATTAAACGTAGACATAATGATAATCACAAATAAAACCGCATTGAAACAACACTGATCTGAGGTGATCTGACACACACATCACGTAGTAAAAGATACAGCATTCATAATGTAGTGAAGAAGAGACACAAACAGCTGGATAGTGATGATGTGAGTCCTATGTAGTGCTGAGGAGGAAGTGACCAGTGATGTTTCATAAGCTACACTGCTGCTGGTCACCATAATCATCGTCAAAACGACTGCTACTTGACAAAGCTCAATACACACCTTAGAGTAGGATGTGTTACCTTACAGTGTGTGTTTTAACTTCACCTGTGTGTGACACTGGTGTACTGTATATGTAGGTCCATTCAGTAGGTCCCAGGATGTGTGTGTGAGTGTGTGTGTGTGTGCATCTGTGTGTGTAAGCGCACTACAGGCTCAAAGGTCTAAAAAACATACTGTACATTTACAATCATAAATAGTTCTACCAGAAAAATTGCAGGAGACAGTCTAACTACTGCTGCCAAGTGCCAAGTCTTTCCATAAGGGTGGAATGTGATTGGTTAATTTAGTGAAACAGGAAGTAAAGAACCAAAACAGAGAGCGAATCCTCTGCCTTTTCTTTCGCTAGAGATCAATACAAGCCAACACACAATGTGTATGTTTGTCCTCTGGGTTCACTGGGTGGGAGACAATCTGCAGCTAACATTGAGAATGAGAGCGTGACAGAGAGAGCATGAGAGAGAGCCTGTGTGGGTCTCCTCAGCGCAGCCAGGAGGAAGGCACCCACTGGGGCTCAGTGTCCAGCTTGTTGATGAGCCTCAGCAGCTCCTGGAAGGCCTTGTCCTGGTCTGTGTTCACGATGGCCGCGTCGAACAGGTGGCCGAAGTTCTGCTCCATCTCTCGGGCTTTCTCGATGATGTCACGCAGTTCCTCTGGCTACAAGGGGAGAGATGAGCAGAGCAGGGGTGATGGGGTGATGTAATTTGGTACTGCAGCAGGCTGGGTCAACACGCACGCACACACACACACGGGTTAGAGGTGCTACCTTGGGGTTTTTGTTCTCCTTGGCCAGCAGAGCTCTCAGGCGTTCCTGGGAGGGAGGAGCTATGAAGATGATGTAGGGCTTGAGATCAGAACTACGCAGCACCTTCAATGACTGGAGAAAGAGGGGAACACAGGGAGAGGGGAACACAGGGAGAGGGGAACACAGGGAGAGGAGAACACAGGGAGAGAGGAGAACACAGGGAGAGGGGAACACAGGGAGAGAGGAGAACACAGGGAGAGGGGAACACAGGGAGAGAGGAGAACACAGGGAGAGGGGAACACAGGGAGAGAGGAGAACACAGGGAGAGGGGAACACAGGGAGAGGGGAACACAGGGAGAGGGGAACACAGGGAGAGGGGAACACAGGGAGAGGGAAGAATGAACAAGCTGGCAGTTTTCATAGCTGTAAAGATGTGTTTGTATATGAAGATTTCAGAGTGAGCAAGTAAGAGAGAGATGAGAAGAGAAGAAGGGAGAGCTATAAAGACAGAGTGAGAAAGAGTGTGAATGAGTGGGTTTGAGAGAGAGTGAGTGAGAGTGTGGTGAGAAGAGTGAGAGAGAGAAGCAGACCTGTGTGTGCAGACAGAGCAGGCAGATCTTGCCCGTGTTGATGAGCTGGCGGACCGAGTCACTGCTGGTTCCGTACAGGTTCTTCTCAAACTCGCCCGACTCTATGAACTTGCCGGCCGCCGTGTCTGCCTCGAAGGCCTGCCGCGACACGAAGTGGTAGTCCCGCCCGTTCACCTCCGTGTCCCTGCGGCTGCGTGTGGTGTCTGCCCGGAACACGTCAGTCACACGTTAAGAACACGACCCACACCCACCATGATACACAACGCAGCTTTAAGATGTGACCCCCCCCCAGGTGTGTGGACGGACTCCATGGAGAACCAGAGACACTATCTGAGCCTAAGAACCTGCTTTAGAACAGGCAGGTGTCATGGCGACGTGTTGAACCCTGTGTGAGGAGAGGCTCTTACGTGGAACAGCTCCTCCAAACCTCTCCGGTTCGCTGGACAGCAGCCTCTGGCGCAGCTCACTTTGACCACAGCTGGGCGGACCAATCAGAGCGATCGGACGCTTGCGATTGGCTGGCTGGTGGTACAGCGCCATCTCCTCGTAGGTGAGAATCTCCTCATTGTCGTAGTCTGAGGGAGAGGAGAGAGGAGGTGGGAGGGGAGAAGAGAGGAGAGAATGAGGAATCCATACAGCCAAGTCGAGGAACCTTGATAAAGCGACCATTCGTAACATTAGGACCAGTTCCATTAGAGAGGAGAAAAAAATCTGCCTGTTTGTTTTCAGGTTGCCACGCAGTCTTACCGTCATTCTTGTGGGCGTTGTATAACTGCTTCTTCCTCTTCTTCTTGTTTTTCTTGGCGCACCACAGTTTCCCTGGAGACCAAAGGTCAGAGGTTAAGCAGATCGAACTTCGTAAACTCTACAGGTGTGGATCTGTCCCTGACTCACTCACCTGACTTCTCTGGCTCTTTGTCTTCTTCTATGGTTTGCTTCATCGCCTCTCTCTGCTGCTGGAAACTCTTCCCTGATGGAGGGATGGAAGGAGGGAGGGTGGCCAAACAATGAGACATCTTTCAACCTGGTGATTCAGCTCATTGTTTCCTACCTGGATGGGAGTTAGACCTACCAGGCACCAGTCCAGCCAGGGGCTGGTTGTCTTCATCTCCGTCCCTGTAGGCCTGCCACCAGTTGGGGTCGTCCTGGCTGATGATGTGGAGGATGTCCCCCTTCTGGAAGCACAGCCCCAGCTCCCGGCATGGAACGTAGGGGTCGTCTGATGGGTCATAGTCAAAGTGGGCCTTCACGTGGACCTGGGGGGACAACAGAGACAGTTAGACCAGGCTGGGGGGAGAGGAGAGGAGGAGAGGGGAGGGTGTGTGGCTGTTCTTACCACAGTCTCTTTAACAGGAGCAGGTTTACTCTGTGGGCTGGGGATGAGGATGAATGTGAGGGTCCCGTACATGTCCGCCTGGGGAGACAGACAGCTTAGAGGCAGACCTGAAGAGCTCTGAACATCTGTCTGCCTTATTGTATGTCTGCCTGTCTGTCTTCCTGCCTGTCTTCCTGCCTGTCTGTCTGTCTTCCTGCCTGTCTGTCTCACCAGGATGTCGAAGACCTCGTTGACGTCCTTCCCCCTGATCTCCGCCCCGTTGATCTCCAGGATCTCATCTCCCTCATGGAGCAGGCCGCTCCGCTCTGCTGCCCCGCCCTTCACGATGCGACTGATGATCACACTGTCCATGTCGTTCCTCACCGTGGCACCCTGACACACAAACACACACAGACACACACACACACAGAAACACACTGAGACACAGATTCAGACCTGGCAGGGCAGGCTGCTGTGGACATGGGTCCAGGGTTCAGGGTCCAGGGTTCAGGGGCTCACCAGGGGGATGTCTCTAGCCTTCTCGATGCGGACGATCTTGACGGTCTCCCCCCCCCACTGGGTGAGGGTCTCACAGGGCCCCTGGGGGGTCGAAGGCTCCAGCTGCATCTCCTGCTCTGCCACGCAGTCATGAGCCAGCAGCACGGCCTGAACAGAACACACACACGGTTACACACACACACACACACAGATGGTTATATATACACACACACACGGTCGTACACACACACACACACACACACACACACACACACACACACACACAAGGTTATACACACACAGTTATACACAGACATACTGTTTGTATGCTGCCCTACACATGCTTACACAAACCCAGATGTAAAACACACACACACCTGTATGTGTGTAGAGGTGAGCAGTGAATGGAGCTCCAGTCCTTCCTTGTGCTGACCGGACAGAACCATGGACTGGACCTGAACAACACACTGCAGGTTAGACACACACACCAGAACCATGGACTGGACCTGAACAACACACTGCTGGTTAGACACACACACCAGAACCATGGACTGGACCTGAACAACACACTGCTGGTTAGACACACACGCACACACACACCAGAACCATGGACTGGACCTGAACAACACACTGCTGGTTAGACACACACACCAGAACCATGGACTGGACCTGAACAACACACTGCTGGTTAGACACACACCAGAAACACTGAACTTAGCCCAAATGGAGCTTTTCAGTAGCATGGGTGTCTGAAGGTGTCTTTACTGGAGGTGAGGTATGGATGCACTGACTCCAGCAGCGCTTGTCTAGGTGCTGACCATGCAGGGTCACACTGGGTTCAGCTCTGGCTGGATCCCAGGCACCTTACCCCATCACTAACCTAATCCTATGTTCATTTCCCTCCTGAGATGAGAGCCATGCTGGCTGGCTGGCAAGGCTGACGGTGTTAATGAGAGCCATCAGCTCATCTAATGGTTGCTGCTGTTGTTGTTGTTGGGTAACAGAACAGAGAAGCTGTTGTCTAGCTGGCCTCATTACTGGAGCTGGATCATCCAACCTGAACCTCCGCATCTCCTCTGGAGGGAGGAGTCGACCCAGACCAGGAGCCTGGGACAGAAGCTGCTGTCCTGGGCCGCCCTGGTGGCTCCCTGGGTGAGCGTGCGTGTAGACTGAGAGGGCAGACTGAGGCCTTCCCAAAGCAGCCTGGGGCTTTGGCCTGGCCTGGTCTGGCCTTGGCCCTTTACTACAAACCTTCCCCTCATCCTTTCTCCCTGAATGTTCTGTCACACTTCACTTAAAAAACATCCAATAAAGCATGACGAATGCTAGCCCTAACTGAAAAGAACTGACTGTCTTTTAGGATGAGTGATAAGGGTGGAGGTAAGAGGGGAAGGGAGGGGCAGAGGGAGGGTCCCAGCGTCCTTACCTCCTGGGCCAGGGAGAGAGCGTGGTCGGTGAAGGGGTAGGGGGGGCTGGGCCGGTTCATGTGCTGAGCCACAGCGTTGTGGATGTTGACGGCTTTCTGGAAGTCTGTCTTCTGGACGAGCTGGAGCACCAGCTCGATGTCTGCCTGGCTCTGGGAGTCGCTCAGGCAGCCCTGCACCTGCTTCAGGGACAGCAGCAGCTCTTCCAGCTCTGCAGCGCACACGCATGCACGCGAACAAACACACACACACACACACACACACACACACAGGAGGTGCAAGTTGGAGGAAGGCTTGAGCTGTCGTCCAACTGCCTATGATAATAACAACGTTGTTTTCGAAGAGTTTTTCATTAACTCACCCTTCCCTCCCTCCCCCTGCCACTTCTGTCCACCCTCTCTCAAGAAACACCTCTTCTTTGACTCCTGTACAGTGCTCTGCTCTCCTCCCCTCTCCTCTCCTCTCCTCCCTCCCCCCCCCCCTCTCCTCTTGTCCCATGTTCCCAGGCCCTCAGCAGAGCTCTGGCAGGACACGACCCCCTCAGAGAGCTTTACTGCAGGAATGCACAGTAAAAGGCACTGTCTGCATCTGTCTCACTCCTAATCCTCCATGGAAATGTTGTTCAAGAGGAAAAACAAGACAAAGGAAAAGGGGAAAAACCCAGCCCCCCCCACCCCCCCTTGTCTCCTACCTGTTATAGGTTAAGGGTCCAACCAATTACTCTGACTAATAAGAAAACGGTCTCCCCCAACAAGCAACCTTTAGAATTTTAGAATCACTCCTGACCCAGCAGGGGCCACACCAGGAGACTCACCCAGCAGCGTGGGCGCGCCCAGACCAGGGGGCAGGCTGAGGGGGGCTCCGGGTCCCTCCACCGGGTCGAAGGTAGGGTTGTCGATGCCGACCTTGGGGTTCTGGGCCAGCTTCTTGAGACGCATGGAGGCGTTGAGGTCCAGCTCCTGCCGCTGCCTCCCCTCCTCCTCCCTCCTCCTCCTCAGGTCCTCTTGGTGCTGGCGGATGCGCTCCAGCTGGGCGGAGCGGCGTGCCGGCAGGGTTCTGGCACCAAGATCACTGGGACAGTCCACCGCCATCTCCCTGTGACCCTCGACCCCTGAGCCCTGACCGCCGCCCTCCGAGTCTGTCACATGACCGTTCATGTGGGATGTGGTCATCACAGTCCCCGACGACTTGGTCGCAACGCGCGCGTGTGTGTGTGTGTGTGGTTGTTAGTGGTGGAGGTGTTTGGTGTGCGTCTACAGGTTGCTTGGTGAGGGGGGCGTCTATGAGGGCAGCTCTGTGAACTGGACAGCCATGACACCTAGAGGCACGCTGCTGCACCTGAAACACAGCAGGACACACTGTTACACTCCACAGGCACAGCTACACACACACACATGTGCACTAGAGTTGTATAACCAAGCCATATAATCCCAGCCCACAGTACACAGGTCACTCTGACTGTTGGGAAGAAGGCAGATGACCTTTGCCCGTCCATCCTTCCCTCCACAAGTCCTGCCACATTCCTTTCTTCCTACTTCTCTACCCCCTCTCCTCCCTCCTCCCTCCTCCCTCCTCCCTCCTTCCTCCTCCCCTCTGCTCTTAGGAGATTACCGAGCTGCAACGGCCCCCTACATGTTGCCGTGACAACAGCTTTGTCAGCAGGAGGGAGGTCCCGAGCTTGAGGGGCGAAAAGAGTGGGGGGGGGACACACAAAGACGGGCGCACAGTTGGGAGGGGGGAGGGAGGATAGTGCAGACAGAGAGGGGGGGGGGGGATGGACCCTTGTGTCCAAGACCGCCTCATAGTGAGGGCCTCTCCACTGGAAGGACAACCATCTGGAACCAGGTTTTCTCCCCGAAAAGTTTGAAAACAAACAAGGAATTCAGGAGAATTAAAAACTTTTCTAGAGCTTGTCAAAATATTTACAACAACAAAAAAAATTCTGACAAAAAAAAAGTTCTGAAAAACCTTTTTCCAAATACTTTGGAAAAAAGAGAGGTTCAAAACAAGTTTTGAAAAAGGTTGATTCATCATCCATGAATACTTGATGAGGACTTTCTGCAGTCATTCCCAACCTTTTGGACTTTGCAGCCGCTTGCATAGCTCAAATATTTTTGTGGCTGCCCAACACATTCGTTCACTTAAAGGGCCCCGCCCCTCAAAGCCACTCCCACGACACTACAGCACTGAGTGGAGGGGCACAGTGTGCGTATGCAGGTAGACAGACAGACAGACCCTCCAATCAGGGTACCCCTTTGGTCGTATTTATTACAGTATTGCAACACCCACAGTGTGGGACTTGTGAAGTTAAAAACATGACTGTCAGAACAGGTTATTAACCCTCAGCTACTGCTGTCGTAGCAACCCTACTCACATTACACACCTTCTCACTATTTATACACTATTTTTTCCATCGACCGATAACAGATCTCTTTTACAGAGATCTCTCACACTTCCAGATTTTTCAATTGGCTTTTCAGTCATGATGAATTAATGGGAATTTTTTTTTTTTTTTTTGTACTTCAGTTTTCATTGGTTGACCCCCCACCTGTATTACCCCAGCTGACCACTAGTGGTCAGGAATCGCTGCTCTGTCTACTGGATAGCTGGTTCTATGTCTCACTGTCTTACTGACTGTCTCGTTTCAGTGGTTGAAAACTGCAGTGGTGGACTGGTTTAAGAACTGGGATATCTGAGGAACTAACAGACTGTTTCTCCTCAGATGATGAACTGTAGCCTGTTCATTCAGGGGAGAGGAGAAGGCAGCCACACAAGTGTGTTGCAACAACAAGAGTGAGTGCTGATAATATTACTGCACCTCTGATGAACAGGCCTGTTGAACAGAAACCCTGGTGGCTGCGGGTGCGCAGACACACACACACACACACACACACACACACACTCTCCCCTGGGCAGTCTTTGTGACGAGGGAGAATTCCCATGATGCAACAGGCAGGAATGCCAGGCTGCCTGGGAACAGCATTCCAGAGCAGAGCAGCATAAGGACCTATTGTGACTGCCAGGAAGGGCAGAGTATGTTTGCTCACTGTGGCTCTAATTATAATCTGGAACAGAAGTCTGATTAAGTACAACATCAGATACATGTGTGACTTGTGTACACACACACACACACACACACACACACACACACACACACACACACACACACACACACACACACACACACACACACACACACACACACACACACACACACACACACACACACACACACACACACACACACACACACACACACACACACACACACACTACTGTACATCTCCCAGATAGCTGGATTAGAGCTGTTATCTGGGAGGAAAGGGATTTCTCTTGTATATACATATGGCCACAGCCGACACACAACATTGACTACAGGACCTGAAACTACACACACACACACACACACTCTTGACAACAGAAAATTAAGCTAATCAATGTTGGCAAGCCCACCCGTCATCCTTGCCCTCTCTCAGCAGAGCACCTATGTCCTTCTGTCCTGAGCCATCTGCTGCTCTGAGGCTTACCACCGCACACTGGAAAGGGTGTGTGTGTGTGTGTGTGTGTGTGTGTGTGTGCAGGTGTTTCGCTTTAGGCACCCCGGGTATGTTCTGCTGTTGTCTGCATGTTACTGCTGTGTCCTAGACACTGTGATGTAGGGAGTCAAGTGGCTGAGCGGTGAGGGAATCGGGCTGGCAATCAGAAGTTTGCAAGTTCCAAATCCTGGCCATGCCAATATGACGTTGTGTTCTTGGGCAAGGCACTTCACCCTACTTGCCTCAGGGAGAATGTCCCTGTACTTGCTGCAAGTCACTCTGGATAAGAGCGTCTGCTAAATGACTAAATGTAAAATGTACACAGGCACACTTGCAGCGTTTTGGATTAGATTAGGCTATAACCAAATGAGGTGAGGGACTTAGGCCACGAAGCAGGCAGGCAGTGTGTGGCTGGGTGACCAGGCTACAGCAAAGGTTCTCAACCCAGGTCCTCAGGAACCCATGCTCTGCATGATTTAGATCAGAAGTGTTCAATCCTGGTCCTCTGGGTCCACTGCCCTCTATGTTTTATGGTTCCCTGTTCCGATGGACTTCATTCAAACAAAGGATCATGTTCAGGCTTCAAATGAGCTTGATAACAACCTATTTGTTTGAATCAGGTATGTTAGAGAAAGGGAGGGGCAACTTAAACATACAGGGCAGGAGGTCCCTGGGGACCAAAGAGCTACGATGTAAACAAAACAGACCTCATGACCTTTCAGCTCATTCCCACCAAGACTAGCAAAGCAGCCCTACCAGTGTGTTTCATAGACACAGTCCATCTCTTCCACCAATTCCATATCCACCCAGAATGACCCAAATCAGCAAAAACATCATCAGAATCTGAATCAGAAATCAATCAAGCTAGATGAGAGTGAGATGCTGTGTGTGTGTGTGTGTGTGTGTGTGTGTGTGTGTGTGTTTAGTGTAACCTCTGCTGTCACTGGGCGAGCAGAACCAGACCAGGCTGTTATCTCCAACTTCTGCTTCACATTCCACTGGAGTTTCTTTCCTCGTACACACACAGCACATTACCTAGCTCTCTTTCACTCTCTCACACACTCACACACTGTCTCTCTCACACACACACACACACACACACACACACACAAACACAAACACACACAGTCGAAGTAGAGGCTGCAGATTCCAGGGACCTGAGAGCAGGGCACGTACCAGAGCGTACCAGGGGGAGGGGTCTGGATACATTCAGATCCAGGACAGTCCACTCTACATTAGGAGGGCTTCACCTTCTCAGATACACAGTAGCATTTAGTTCTAATTTCACATAAGGGATCTGTAAACCACCACCCTGACCTTGCTCCAGAGATAAGGGAACCATGGGTAAGCGAGTTAATGTGTAAACCAGTAGAACACAGTCCCCCCCAGAGATACTCTAACCTCAGGCCCTGCAGGCCACATTTCAGACGGGCCAAACTCAGTCCCCACATGCTAAAACTCAGCCTAGTCTAGCTTAGCCTCCAAAGACTAAAGCTCAAACTAGCTTAGCCTAGCCTAGCCCAGTCTCTTACAGGCTTTAAACGTTTACATGTATTCATTTAGCACTTTGACACTTTTATCCAATGCGACTTACAGTAAGTACAGGGACACAACGTCATATAGCCACAGCGGGGGCTCGATCTCACAACCTTCTGATCATGAGGCCAATGCCTTAACCCGTTGAGCCATCTGACCCCCACCCTTTAAACACAGGTGACGTGTAAGATGTTTGTGGCACCAGAGCCAAGGGCTTTGATGGTAGAGTGTGGCAGGAGTAAGGCTAGCAGAGGAGGTCTGGGGCCAGCAGCAGGAATAGGAGAGCAGCAGCAAAGTTGAGGCCAGTAACAGGGAGGAAGGCTGGGGATGGGAATAACACAGTGAGAAGCTTCTACCGGTGGGTGAAGCCAGACAGGGCATTCCTGAGCAGAGAAGGTCCAGAAGGAACACTGGACCAGTGTGTGAATACTGGCCTCAAGCCCATTGGCATCGTGTCTTACCTTCAACTGCCCTTATGACGATCACAGGAGAAAGAGAGGGAGCAAGGGAAGTTGAACAGGTGTTTAAGACAGACAGAGAGACAGAGGGAATCAGAAAAGGAGACAGGAAATAGGGGGGGTTTGATTGGACAGTGAAAAGGAAATGAGGTTGTGTGTAGGTGTGTGCCTCTGTGAATAACGCATGCCCAAAAATCGAGAGGGAAGATGATGCATTAACACTGTCTGCTGTGTTGCATGCTGGGAAACTAATGGGCAGTGCTGAGGTAAATTGACTCCACTCTGTCTGAAACTGATATCAAGCAGACTGAAACGAGATAGAGAGCAAAAGCGAGAGAGAGAGAGCGAGTGAGGAGAGACCGAGAGAGAGAGAGAGAGAGAACATTTAGTTCTGTGCGTGTACTCTTCTATAAAACATCCAGATGACAGACTGGACCTTGTGGTGGCATGAAGGCCCAGTCACACCCAGGTGTTCAAGGACCAACCCTTGTTGCTCCACTTCTAGTCTGAGACTAAGAGAATGATCTCAAATCTCCTCCAGCTCTGACTCCCAGCCCTGACTCCGAGCCCTGACTGACTTCTAGCCCTGACTCCCAGCCCTGACTCCCAGCCCTGACTGACTTCCAGCCCTGACTCCCAGCCCTGACTGACTCCCAGCCCTGACTGACTTCCAGCCCTGACTCCCAGCTCTGACTTCCAGCCCTGACTCCCAGCTCTGATTCCCAGCCCTGACTCCCAGCTCTGACTCCCAGCCCTGACTCCCAGCCCTGACCAGGCGACTGTGCTCCACTTCACCCCCTAAATGCCTAGCTCCCACAGCAGTCTGGTTGGTAACATCCACACCATGTGTCTGAGTCAGATCATCCAATCACGCACAATGCACCAAGCATAGCACTGACTGTGACTTATAGATAGGCCCGAAGAATTTGTAAAGGCCAAGATTTGAGTAAGTCAGACCCGCGTTATCACTGTGGAGCAGAGCGAGTATGGACTGGGGAGGCTGAGATAAAGAAAAGGATAAGATTGAGAGGAGGTTGTTGAGGACAACCACAGCCAGCCTGCCCTGTGGGTGATGATAAGTCTGTGTGTGGGTTGACTGTGTTCTGTGTGGTATGTAAGAGTGTCAGTATGGGCGTCAGCATGTGTAATTTAGGATGGGGGTGTGGTAAACGGTTAGGTTTTTTTTATAGGTCATTTAAATGTGTTAGTCTAGCCAACTGCCCTTCCAGGATAAGTTTTATGACACAGTATTGACTAGTAAACATAAGATTGGTAAAGTGTCCTACACAACCTATACAATTGAGTACCTGAATGAATGTACCTAATGTATATTGGGCCCTGGCATATCAACAGACGTGTGTAACCAATGAAGAAACGTGTACTGTGGATAGTTAAAAAGCAAATTCTAGTATATGCTATTGGAAACCACTGGTATGGTTGGTAGATTACAGAGATGTCCAATAATATTCAAACATGCAACAAGTTGGAGCTTATTAAAGAGCTAAGAGGCATGTTTGACAGGTAACAGCAGTATATATTATTATAATAAAACACTGATGTGGTCAGGCAGTGTGACAGGGACCAAAGAGACTCTTCAACTGAACACTGTTGTAATTAGCAAGCTAGTTAGCAGCACGTAAAGTGACATTTTACAACCGGTGAACATTAACTTTGGGTCTATCGAAACTTAGTACTGCCCACGCCAACATTTCAGACAGTTCACCTGTACTGTACACACTTTGTATGAATTGAACAATAACGTAAACCAGCAGGCTAACTATTAGCTAGCTGCCGAGCCTTCCTGACAACCTGTTGCGGACAATGGCAGTTTAACACAGTTACAGGCGACAATACTCACTCACTCTGGTAACCTTCGAGTTTAAATTATCCTTTAGGGCGTATTCCAATATAATCTCATAGGTTTTGATAGAGTTAGTCGGTCAAAACCTTACCTAATTCCTAAAATGGTGTGGCAAACTTTGTACCACAATATTGCTGCTCCCAATTCTCTTCCCTTCCGTCGCTTGTCACTCCTAACATGAAGCTGGGATGAGACGAGTCTCACAGCGGTGCCTTCATGAAACACGCTCAGCTATTGGATGATGCCAGGGACAGAACGTCGAGAACAGCCAATGAGATCTCTCGTTAGAAAAAGGTGACGAGAAAGATCAAAACTCATACATTTAGAATTATTATTACCAAGAAATAAATTATAACGATCGTTTTACATAATGATCAAGGATTGTTTTTTTAATTATTAATTTCAATATCATTACAGAAAATGTTATAGTACAGAGTTCTTCAATGACCTCTCATTGCTTTGATAATGTCTTACATAAGAGTGCTGGTCGCATTTCTGTACAATATTACTCTTTTTCTGTACATTGTTTTAAACAGTTGTTAAAAAGGCAGTCCGCACTTAAATAAGCTGGTTCTCCCTTCTGAAAGATGAAAGTAATGAAAGAGAAACTTTTTCTCCTGTCTTCCCCAGCCTCTGGGTGGGTGGGTGAGCTGGTGGGGTAGTAGATGAGGTCAGGGCAAATAGGCAGGTGAGGTGGTAGGAAGCTGGAGGAAAGGTCAGCTGTTGTGACCTGATAACCCCACTACCTTGCCCATGCCTGCACATTTGGCACCGCGCACATAAACACAACTCACAGGTTAAACAACAAGCAAAGCTGGCTATAAAGCCCATATGAAGATTAAATGAGGGAGATATGAGGCATTGAAGCACTAGAGGGAAACTATGTCACCTAAATGCACCATAAGGAGGATACAGCCCTCCTCTCCAGCCAGAACAATGTTCTGACATCATATCCTGCCGGGAGAGGAAATGGGCATCTCCAGAGGAGTTCTACTGCTACAGCTAACGGGAAAGGGAGGGGCTAGCACTGAACACACAAAGCAAATGGGAGGAAAGAGAACACAGTTGATAATATAATATAATGATAATATCAATAACCATAATAATTAAATATAATAATCATGATAATTATAACAAGGATATAATACAGAATAAATCTCTTATATTTCATATATTCTTCACTTCAAAAGCTCATATTTTTTTCTGTCTTGTAAATACAGTTATCTTTTTTTCTTCTTTTCTTCACATTGAGATTGATAAATGTATTCCTATAGTATTCTTTGTGATTTGAGAAGTCAATATCCCAGTTCAGTACAAACTAGCTGTGCCATTGCATATTAATGGGATAGTTTGATGATATGTGAACATGCAGCGCTGCTCCGTTCAGGAAGTGACATCATAGCCGGCCAATCACCATGACGTCCACCACCTCCCCCTTGTGCAGCTCAACGTACTGCTCTGTCTTCGGGGGCAGCATCAGCAGGCCGTTGGCGCTACGCATGCTCATCAGGCGGCTACTCATCTGGTTCCCTAGGGAACGGAGATGCAGTATCGTCAGATGTGTGCGTGTAGATAATTAAGTGATTTGTGTGCTGGATAAAGTGTGTGCGTTTATCCGCCAGGTGAGTGTAGTGTGTGTTTGTGAGGTGGACGTGTGTGTTATGTGTGTGTCCTACCTGTGCTCTGTGCCCAGGGCAGGGGTTCCTGGTGATGCCAGGTGAGAATGCAGCGGTGGTACTCTGGACGAGGATCCAGCTTCACGTCACAAGACAACTGCATGACAGACAACACGGCGCAGGCTGATGACATCATCTACTGTGGTATTTTGTTTTCGTTCACCGTGCATCAGCTGGCAGCTGCCAGCTCAGTGGGTCAGTTCTCACCCTGGCCTTGATGATCGTTGGCCGAGGATCCAAGATTCCCTGCATCTTCCTCAGGGCAGGAATCACAAACAGGTTACAGGTGACCACTGCTGACACAGGGTTACCTGAGGGAAAGAGACAGAGAGAGAGACACGCAGAGAGAGAGAGAGAGACAGAGAGAGAGACAGAGACAGAGAGACAATGTTTCCAGATTATATTTTCCAGACAAACATTGTGCAAGGTTTGGTAGAGGTTGGTTGAAGTTTGTTTCCAGTTGAATTGAAGTAGTCATAAATTAGATTAAGGTTTCTTTAGAGGTTGGGTTTAGGAAGGGTTGAGTTGAGTTGATGGTTGGGTTGAGGTTGGTCTTAGGCTGAGGTTGGAGGTTTAATTGCGGTTTGTCTGAGGTTGGGTGGAGGTTTGTCTGAGGTTGGGCTACGGTTGGGTGGAGGTTTGTCTGAGGGTGGAGGATGCTGTACAACCAGGGGCACCTACTTCCGCGCGGTGGCGGTGGGACGGGTTGTCTGCTGGCCTCGGTGTCGCTCAGATGCACCGCCTCCACCAGGGCGGCGCTTGTGTCTCTGAAGGTGAAATTACCTTGGAGGAACAAACACACTAGTCACCTCAGCCTGGTCTCAGCCAGGACAGAAGACCAGCTTGCAGGGCCTTAGACTGGAGCTCCACAAAGAGACTCTACAGTGCAGCTCCACACTGAGGCTCTACCGTGCAACACCACAGCAAGGCTCAACAGTGGGCTCTCCGGTGCAGCTCCACAATGGGGCTCTCAGACAAGACAGGCACATGGGGGTGGCCTTGGTGACAGGGTGGCCTCCACACACAAGGACTCTGGGCTGTGGCTTCAATACAAGGGTAGAGCTGGGCAGGGGAGGGCCTGATATGGGCTTAGGCCATGGATAGGACAAAGGTAGATCCTGGATAGGAGGAAGGTATCTTAAGAACATGGGTGGCTGGAAGATAGGAAGGAGGCCTGGGGGAGGAGGAAGGCCAGCAGGCTGGAGTTGGGGGCTGAGATTGAGGGATGGTCCAGGTAAGGGAGGGTTGACAGGTAGGTTAGTGAAGGTTAAAGTAAAGAATGAGGTAGGGTTGAGGACAGGATATGGGTAAAGGTCTAGACACCCCAAATAAATACCTGGCAAAGCGAAAATTAGTTTTCGAGCACCATCGATGTCCACTGTGGCAAATGTGGTAGGGAGGCTGGTAAGAGATGAGAGACAGTCAGAACCTGCATCACCTCTTCAAACAGCCCAAACTTGTTCTCTCCCCCGTCTCCCCCTAAATCTCTTACCCTGGCTTCATGAAGACCCGTCCAAAGTGGATGTGGGCATGAAGGTCGATATCCAGCACCTGCTTCAGGTAGTCCTGCAACGCAACGTACACACACACACATACACACAGTTTCTCTAGCAAAGGGCCCACGCCCACACACGTCCACCCCTACACACCACCACTCCACCCCCACACAGCATTGGGGTCCTCACCTTCTCCCCCATGGACACGCCCCCTGAGGTGATGATGACATCAGCGCGACTGATGCCCTCGTTCAGTGCGTTGAGAAGATCGTCTGGGCTGTGGGGGAGACAGGAAGGAGGAGGGGAGAGAGCCGTTACACACACAGGTGCTCGCAATCCACTGTCTGCCAACTGACTCCTAATGCCCCGACAGAATAAGGAGTTCTCCACTGTGAGGACACTGTTGTCTAGATGGTGTTAAACCCAAGATAGATCTACAGAGGGAGTCATCCTAATGACCTCATCCCAAACACCAAGTCATCCCAGTGCGGTTCTACGGTTGTACTCAGAGCAGTTTGTGGAGGGTTAGTGAGGTATTCATGGTTACAGGGTAATTATGGGATGTTTACTTGTCTCCTACGATGCCCAGGTTGATGGTAGGGTAGCCATGTTCCTGGATGGTGGCCAGCAGGGTGGACCTGTTGCTGTCTCGGATCTTTCCAGGGTGGAGGTCATCTTCTGGATTCAACAGCTACGCAGGCCGACACAAACACACACGGTTC
Source organism: Neosalanx taihuensis (assembly GCA_030340665.1). Taxonomy (NCBI): domain Eukaryota; kingdom Metazoa; phylum Chordata; class Actinopteri; order Osmeriformes; family Salangidae; genus Neosalanx; species Neosalanx taihuensis. The sequence goes on along the minus strand of CM059296.1, from coordinate 12,490,947 downwards.
CGTACGGACGACACCAAATGTTACGAACACACACCAAGCGTGTGTGTGTGTGTGTGTGTGTGTGTGTGTGGTTTGACGCTCACCTCGTTGCCAGTTGACATGACAGCCACCACAGGGAACTTCTGTACCTCCACCTCTGTGACTCCCACTGTGGCCAACAGACCGATCTCTGAAGGGCCCATGTGAGTTCCTTTAGCCAGCACACACTCCCCTCGCTTGATGTCATGACCAATGGGCCTGCAGGGGGCAGCAGAGAGGCATTCAGAACTGGTAATCCAAGCTATTTCACTGTGAAGCTTTAGTTGGTAAGTATTGTGTTGGTATGCATTGTCTAGTGGGATTTAAGGCTATAACAGAGTGCCATGCTTTGCTTAGCTTCATAAACACCTCCAACACAGGGCCTTCAAGATACACGTGTGAAAGCAACCAGGAAGTGAGGAGCGTTAGGTCACGTTTACCTGATGTCCTGACCAGGGCGCGCCTGCACCAGGATCCTCACCTCCAGCTCCTCTGTGCCCTAAAACAAGCACACCCAAACCCCCTGTATGAGCAAAACAGGCGCACCCAAACCCTCTGTCAGAGAAAAACGGAGGGACACTGGCGGAAAGAACATTAGGAGAGGCCGAGAGAGAAAGGGAAAGAGAGAGATAGGAAGAGAGATAGTACGAGACAGAATGCCATCTCCAGACAGAAGATGGACAGATGAAGGAGCGACTGGAGGGAGGAGAGAAGAGGGGAGACTCACATCCTCGGACTCCCTGAGCAGTTCTGTGTCCTCCACCTGCACCACGGCGTCCGCTCCGCAGGGGATGGGAGCCCCGGTGGTGACCCTCATCACCTGGCCTGGCATCACCGTGTGGCTGGGCTGCTGGCCTGCCTGGGACTCCCCCATGATGAAGCGGTCTCCTGGCCCGTCCGCAGCTGGAACACACACCATCCACATCCAGACACTGGGCCGAGCAGCGATCACCTGGATAAACTGCACTGTGACTGTCTGCTGGGGTCTCACCTCGGACAGCGTAGCCGTCCTTCACAGAAGCGGGGAAGGGAGGGAGGTTGTCTTTGGCGTAAACATCCTGAGCCAGGACCCGCCCCATCCCATCTGGACAGGAAACAAGGAAAAGAGGCTTCACTCAGCAAGTAAAGACCATCGAGAATGGCATCTGCATGCCGGCGGTGTGCTCTGTGTGTGTGTGTGTGTGTGTGCGTGTCTGTGTGTACTACTGTGTGTGTGTGTGTGTGTGTGTGTGTGTGTGTGTGTGTGTGTGTGTGTGTGTGTGTGTGTGTGTGTGTGTGTGTGTGCGTGTCTGTGTGTGTGTGCGACTGTGTGTGTGTGTGTGTGTGTGTGTGTGTGTAAGTGTGTGTTGAAGATGAGCCATGCCACAGCAGCCCAAGGTGATGATGAGTGACGGCTGGAATGAGCAGCGAACACTGATACGAACAGACACATGATACTACACTGGGACAAAGACACAAACACACACACACACAAAAACACACACACACACACACACACTAAGACTGTCTTACAGACAGTCCTAACCAATGACGGAAGCTAATGAAACCAAACACTGGCCTGCTGAACGTCTTGTCTGGTTCAAACCCTCCATGTCCTGGGCTGGCCTAGGGTCAGGGGTCAGGGCTCTCTGTTTGTCTCTGATCCACATGCATGTAAAGTGTCCCATGCAGCAGTAGCAGCAGCCATCGCTATGGTCTGGTCCACTTGTGTGACAACGCCCCCTCTGGCCTGGAGGTGACATGACCCTGCTGTGACCCCCCCCGGGGTTCAGCCGTGCAGGTGGAGGGGGGGCGAGCACTGACCTGGGTGCTGCCAAGGGCCCAAGCCAGTTGCCAGGCCGGTTGCTAGACCCGTAGCCATGGTAATGGTGGCACCAGCCCTCCTTTGAATCTGTGTTGCTGTGACGGGGAGGGGAGGAGTCTGTCTCCAGGCCACACCCCTCGGAGCCCAGACAGACTTACGAAGGGGAGGGGCAACTTCTGCAGCTCCTAAATCTGCAGCTAGCAGGTGGAGGGTCAGGGTTCAGGGACAGGGCACACACACATTAGGGATGGAGGGCTACTGCATCTTAACCATCATCATCACCAGCATCGTCATCATCGTGATGTCATCCTCCTCAAACCAAGGAGACAGACGGTAACCATGGAGACAGGGATGCTGATAGGTGATGACTGGGAACATGATGGAAGTACAGGCATGACACGCTTGTATGTGAGTGTGTGTGCTTGAGTGTGTGTGTGCGTGTGAGTATATTACCTCTGATTTGATGATGGTGGGTTTGTGTACAGAGTGTTATTGTGTGCCGGTGCAATCCAGAGTGTGTGTGTGTGTGTCTGTGTGTAGTACCTCTATAGTTGATGATCTCAGTTCCCAGTACGGGGGTCATCTCCAGCACAGTGATAAAGGCTTTATCCATGGAGGTGAGGGGGAACGGAGACATGCGGTGACGCCGTGCCACCTTACTGATGTCCACCGCACTGTGGCCTGAACACACACACACACACACACACACATTACTGATACACCCACACACCAGCACGTGCCCACATGTCAAACACACACACCTATTATTCACACCAATATCTCACAATGACTTACTGGCTCTAAGAATGTTCTCCTTGCTGCCACAACGTGACTGAACCTAGAGACGGAAAAAAGAGAGACAGAGGGGGAAAGAGAGAGAGAGACAGAAAGATAGAGAGGGAAAGAGAGGGAGACAGAGAGGGAAAGAGAGGGAAAGAGAGAGGGAAAGAGAGAGGGAAAGAGGGAAAGAGAGAGATGGATGAAAGAAGATCATCACCATGACTACAACAAGCATCCAGCTAGAGACCTTGGAGGTTCCTGACCAGCCCTCCATCCCCGTGCCGACCGCAGACAGGAGAGAGGGAGTGAGGAGAGAGAGAGACACAGAGAGTCAGTCAGGGAGTTCAGATAGAAATTGGCCTGAAGCAGAGAAGAAGTGGTGCGCAAAACACACGCAGGCACGCCTCTGCTCACACACACACACACACAGCCCAGTAACAGAGAAGCTTCACCCCAGACCCAGCTGACAGCTCCAAGGACACCTATAGGAGTCTCTTTCAGTGTTCCTTCCTGCTTTGCTCAACAGACCCCACTAGACCCTCCCTATCCACACACTGTGCTGCTATCAGGAACCACACACACACACACACACACACAAAGTGCTGCTATCAGGAACCACACACACACACACACACACACAGTGCTGCTATCAGGAACCACACAGCCACAACTACACACACACACACACACAAACACAGCTGCTATCAGGAACTACACAGCCACAACTACACACACACATACAAACACAGCTGCTATCAGGAACCACACAGCCACAACTACACACACACACAGTGCTGCTATCAGGAACCACACAACTACACACACACACACTGCTGCTATCAGGAACCACACAGCCACAACTACACACGCACGCGCACACACACACACACACACACACACACACACACACACACACACACACACACACACAGTGCTGCTTTCAGGAACCACACAGCCACAACTACACACACACACACACACACACACACACACACACACACACACACACACACACACACACACTGCTGCTATCAGGAACCACACAGCCACAACTACACACACACACACACAGGTGTGTAAGTCTGGCAGAGTTATCCTGGTAAATGAATAGGGTGGGTGGAGGGGGGGGGGAGACACAGGGATGGAGGGGGGAGGGAGAAGACACAGGGGAGGGAGGAAGAGGGACAAAGGGAAGTAGATGGGAAGAGGGATGGAGAGGTGGAGGAGGGACAGATGGAGAAGCAAGTGAGAGATGTAGGGAGGAAGGGATGCATGGATACAAGGAAGGAGGGAGTGAGGGAGGTGTGGAACAAACAGGGAGGCGGGGAGGGGAGGAACAGGGGGAAGGAGGAATGGAGGAGGGAGGGAGGGAGGTTTACCTGGTCCAGGGTAGAGTACCTGGCCTTGAGCCTGATGACCTCATCAAGGTGAGCCCTGAACTCTCTCCTGGAGGCCTGGAGAAAGCCACAGGATAGTAACTCACCTGACACACACTCATGCACACGCACACACACACACATACACACACTCGCAGGCACGCATACACTCACTCACACTACCATTGCTGTCAGTTGAAGATGAGGGATGAAGAGACAGAAAGCCACAGAGATGAAGCATTTGCTAGCTACCCCAGTAGCATCAGTGTGTCTGTCACACTGAACCATCCTACAGTGGTTTCTAACCCCTCTATGATGCTCCATATCTCTGCCTGAGGGGAGGGGCTGAGCGCAGGGCTCCAGATTCATATGAGCTCCCTGGATTCTCTTCCTGCTCTCCCTAGCTCCCTGTCTCTATCATACCTGCTGCCCGTTAAGAATGTTGAGGTGGTCCAATCAGATCAGCTGTTTATACTCAGTGACCAGGAAGTGAACTGCGAGATGTTAAAGCAAGAGAGATGAGAAAGCAACTCAAAACATCAGCAGAACTCAGCACAGGCTCCCCATGACTACACAGGTGGGAGGGAGGGGCAGAGAAGGGAGAGGAGGGGGGGGGGGGGGGCAGAGGAGAGGAGAGGAGGAGGGGGGGTGGGGTACAGGGTTAAGACGGGTACAAAAGTGGTGAGAGGAGGGAAAGAGGAATGGGGAAGGAGAGGTTAGTAAAGAAGGGTGGGGGGTGTCTGGGTGGGAGAGAGGGAGGGAGGGAGGGAGAAGGAGAGGGTAGGCGGGAACAGGTGAGGGTGAGGATGGGGTGTGAGGTGGTTGTCATGGAGACAGAGCATGCTGGAGTACCTGTGAATTACTACAAGTGGATGAGCAGGAAGAGGGGAGCCGCGCCTGGGGGGGGGGGGGGGGTGGTGGGGCGAGGGAGAGAGAGAGAGAACAGGGTTAACACACACACACATGCACGCACGCACGCCCGCACGATCACACACACACGCAGACGTAGAAACACACAGAAATGCATACACAGTTAAATAAACACACACACACCAACACCTAAACATGCACACATTCACACCACAAACACACCCACTCAAGAGGTTATGAAATGTATGTTTTTCATGTGCCTGGCGTTCCTTAAATAAGTAAACTCTGTTAACTTGTATCTACTAGCACTTCCTTGACCAGCACTGCCTGTTCCTACTGAACACAGGAGTCTTTATATAACCACATCAGCACTGCAGCTTGATAGCATCCAAGCTAAGACAGCAAGCTTAACACCGCTAGCTAACTCAACCAGCGTCACCTAGCATCTTGGCTAATCGCAAAACCATCACGTACCATTGGGAAGATCGACGGGTACATTAACTAAAGATGCTAGCACAGCCACAAAACCCTCTACCTACAAAAGACACCTAGCAAACACTACAACCCACACAGAAACTGTCAAATAAGCACAACGACACAATCTAATTCCCCCTTAATAGCTGGAAGGCTCTCGCTTACCATCGTGCTGCCTGCTGACTGAGTAAGACTCCCACACACACACACACAAATATGCGCGCGCACAAACACACAGACACATTTACACACAGAGCATAGAGGGCTCAGTGAGCCAGAGGAAAGAGAAGCATGTAGGATGGAGAACAAAAATAAAAATAAAAGAGCAGACGAGCGATAGAAAGATGAGGGGGAGAGAGAGAGAGAGAGATGGAAGAGAAGGATGACGAACTGTCTGCCTGCAGACAGGTACCTTGTCCAAGCCTGGGGAGAGATGAAAGTTGTGAGCTGGGATGAGAGGTGGGTCCCGGAGGAGAAGGTGGTCTGGGCATAGTGGGGGAGTTTGTGAGGAGGGGGTATGGGAGGGTATTACCTTTGGTGGGGGCAGGATGGGGGTAAGTAGGAGGGAGCGTTGCCTTGTGGGTGGGCCAGGGTGGGGGAGAGCAGGAGGGTAGGAGAGGGGTATTACCTTAGGGCTGGGGCAGGAGGAAGAGGGTAGGAGAGGGGTATTACATTGGGGGTAGGGCAGGGCAGGGTGGGGGGGGCGGAGGGAGGGAGGAGGAGAGGCGTATTATCTTGGGGGTGGCGCAGAGTATTACCTTGGGGGTGGGGCGGGGAAAGAGGGTAGGAGAGGGGTATTACCTTGGGGGTGGGGCAGGAGGCGGTGGAGAGGCGGGAGGTGGCCTGGGCACGAGGAGACTCAGAGGGGGTGGTGCTGAGAGAGGCAGTGTCCCGAGCCTGGACACCCCGTGAGATGATGGAGTCAGGGATCTAACACACACACACACACAGATAGACATAGACGCACACACACACAGACAGACATAGACACACACACACACGGCAAAAGGGAGGGAGTGGTTAGTTCTAAAACACGCACTATGCTCACGTTATGAAAATTCGTAAAAGAAGTTAATATATCAATCTACCTGTCCTTCAGCACATCTCTTTAAATCTTACATACTACTAGATGAAAGTTTGAAGAGACCAACGACAGGAGGAGGAGTGGTCTGTGAGGACCAATGACAGGAGGAGGGGGTGGTCTGTGAGGACCAATGAAAGGGGGAAGACAGTGTGAGGAGAGCGGGGTGGGCAGGCCTTACCGGGGGGTCGCCACAGGAACAGGTGAAATGTGTCGGGACAGGTGTGTGGCCAGGCAGGTAGTGCCCACCTTTCGCCATGACAACAGCGTGGTTGGGGGGTGGCGTCCCCCTCTGATGATGAATATGACACAGGTCAACAGGATGGAGCACAAACAAACACACATGCATGTGCATAGACAACACACACACACAAACACAACCTTCCACACAAACAAACAGGTAAACACAGACATCAAGATGTATAGGGGGCGCTACAGACACAGACAAACGATTAACAGTAGTGAACTGTAATGCATGAACACAGAGCACCTGTTCATGTCATGGACACACACACACACACACAAGCGGTGGTCGGTGTGTCCCGTCCGGGTGTTACCTTGGCAGCGATGGCGGCCGCGGTGATGTGGGAGGAGCCGAGGTGGTTGGAGGCCAGACTGTTGCTCTTCCTCTCCTCCTCCTCCTCTTCCTCACACTGCACCCCGCAGTCCTTGGTATGGCGTGGGGGGGAGTGGCGGAGGGGAGGGGACAGCGGGGGAGGGGGGGAGGGGAGGTCCTGCAGGGCGTCGTGGACCCCCTTCACCTTCACGATGGCGTCGCGCAGCAGGTCGATGGCGTGGGGGAGGGCTGGCAGGATGAACTGGAAACACTCCTTCACACACATATACACACACACACAGAATTATTGAGGCATGTTCTTGGGGTACTTATGAGTAGTGTGGTCCCCCCCCCCCCACACACACACACACACACAAACACCCACCCCCACACCCACAGAGAGAGAGGTGGTGTTACCTGAGAGCCCTTCTTGCTGCCTGGCAGGTTAATGATGAGAGTTTTCCCCCTGATCCCACACACTGGCCTGCACAGAAACACTGATGAAATAGCAACAACAGCTGTGTGTGTCTGTGTGTTAGTGTGTGTGCCTGTGTGTTTTTCAGTGTGTGTGTCAATGTGGGTTTTTCATTGTGTGTGCCTGTGTGTGTGCCTGTGTGTTTTTCAGTGTGTGTGTCTGTGTGTGTGTCGGTGTGTGTGTCAGTGTGTGTGCCTGTGTGTGTTTTTCAGTGTGTGTCCCTGTGTGTGTGTCAGTGTGTGTGCGTCAGTGAGTGAGTGAGTGCGTTGGTTTTACCTGGACAGCATGCCGAGAGGTGTCACATTGAGAGAGCCCATGAGCATGGCCAGGGCCATCCCTGGAGCCTCGCGCTCTATCACCTCCCTGGTGGCCTGTCAGGACAGCACAGTGCACCACATCAAACACCCCCCACTCAGGCACTACAGGGACTCCCCACTCCACAGACAAACACACCACTGACACACACCTCGGGTGTGACGTCCCGAGGGGCGAAGCCAGTGCCCCCGGTGGTCAGGACCAGGTTCAGCTCCATCTCATCACACCAGTCCAACAGTGTCTCCTAGACAACACACACACACAGTTACACACACACACACACACACACACTAGTCACATCCCAGAATACTGAACACCTGGTGCAGCACACATGACAGGAGATATTCAGGGTAGTCAGTGACATTACAGGCCACAGGACCTCACTATCCTAGGTTACATGTAAGTAAATGTAAGATGGTATTTCAAGGTCGAAGAGTTAGACAGAGTGCATGACAGAGACAGAGCCAGGGAGACAGAAGGACTCACCTTAATCTCATCTATTTCATCAGGAACTATTTTATAGGCTGATATGACACCTCCCAGCCTTCAGGAAAGAAAAAAAAAGATAGAAATGAAAGAGGTTTAATTTTAGCTTCAGAGAAAATGAACGAGGGAGGAAGAGAGAGAGACTGTGTGTGAGTTTGTTTTAGTATGTGTGTGAGAGGAGAGGTTCTTGTCAAGCGCTGCGTTCCAGCTGTGCAGATCTAGGAAAGCTCTCCTCCCCCGCTGCCGTTTCCCTCATGTAACCCTCCCCCCCTCCACCTCCCCCTCCACCACCTCCCCCTCCCCCCCCTCCCCCCAACCACCTCTGCTGTCTGCCTCTCCAAATAAGCGTAAAGAATATGAGAGAGTGTATGGATGTGCATGAGAAAGCTGTGATTGTGTGTGTGTGTGTGTGTGTGTGTGTGTGTGTGTGTGTGTGTGTGTGTGTATGTGTGTGTGTGTGTGTGTGTCAGGGCACTCACAGTGACGGGTCATGGACCAGGTCTTTCAAGTTCACTCCACTACGGTCCTCCGCAAGATTCCTAAAACAGCTGTCACTCACTACAGAGAGAGAAGGGGGGAGAGAAATAGAGGGATGGGGTGGACCACGTGACATCAGAATGGCGGGCCATCAGGCAAGCACCGCTGGATAAGCAGACTGGTTTTTCCAAATACATGCAACACCACGAGCCATCCTTCAGGTACAGGCCTACTCTGGATGTCTCAGGCCATCCTGGCCAATTCACAACACACATTACTGTGAAACGCATCGCTAAATCAGACCACGGTTCAGCACCCCAACAGCAGCGGACAGCGACCACCCGGGGAGAGGGGGGCGGGGAGGGACGGCTGGATGTGATAGGCTCCCCACGATGGAGGGGCAGCTACGCTGGCTGACTGTAAATAATCATGCATCATTTGAAAAATAGACTTTGGTTCCTTTTTTTTCTTCTTCTTTTTTTCATTCTTTTTTTTGCGGTTGGCCAGAGTAACAACCTTGTATCTTACGAGTTAAGCCTCTGTATTGTTATGTAGGGCGAAAGGAGCTCGCTAGGGGCCTTACAGAATCGAACAAGATGTGTACAGCCTGCTGATCTCAGGCTGATTCAAGAAGCTTCATGCCAGGATCTGGATCTGGAACTAGCTTCCTAGCTGGCTCCCTTCTGCTCAAGTCATGCACGATCGGTCACCTTTACCATTAATCCTGAACCATTTAAAAAAAATTAATTGTGTTTCGCTAACATCTGGATTTAACTCCAGAGATGGCTGGATTTGCTCAAAGCTTGCTTGGGTAAGATTTGACCTGCAAACCACTACCGACTCTTCTAGTTGCAAAAATGATTTTTGTTAGTAGTGTTTAAGCCATCTCTTTCAGCAGCCCTCGTACATTTCCATCCAAGCTCGTGACCCTGGCAGGATCCGGCTCGTGCCTGCTTAGCTCGCGTGCAGCACATGAATAATTCATCTCGCAGAACTGTTTTCGTTACTACGGTGTGAAATCACTATCAAATGATAACATGCAACACAAATTGCCTGATAATGGCACAAATTATTCGGAGCCCCCAGCCTCAGACACATTTCCAGTTGTCGTTAAATCCCCCGCTTGTTGTGGGAGAGGAGCGGACCGCTGACAGGCAAGAAGCCCAGAGATCCAGCGGTGTTGGCCGGCTGGCTCACTACCGACACACGGGAGGAAGACAGCTCGAGAATGGAAATAAATAGAGCGGAAAACGACTAAACGTCTAAAGTATAGGATTAAAAACGTAATTTGCAATTACCAGTTAAAATTCCGACTCGAATTTGGTGGTCGTGGTTGGTTAAAATCATCCCGTCTGACGCCATGATCCCCTGCGCTCTGGCCCGCACTGGCAGAGACGACCACCGAGCGCATCGAACTCCGCGAGCGAAGAGGAGGAGGAGGGGAAGAACAGAACAAGCCCTGAAAAGACGAATTCAGACTGATAGATAGATCTTTATTTGTCATTGTCACCATAGACATTAGAAAGGAAATTATACATGTCTATGATTGTTACAAGGTACAACGAAATTGAAAGTGCTTCTAGTTAGTGCAAAAAGTAAAAACCTAGTGCTAAAATAACTACCCATTACAAATACATTGTGCACATTATTTTTTGACGAATTCAGACTGAAGTCCTGTAAGCACAACCAATGAGGTTATATGCTTTCCGACATGTGATGTCAGTCATCCAGCTTAAATAAGATATGCCGTACGGTGAAAATAATAATAATATATTTTATTTATATAGCGCTTTTCAAGGTACTCAAAGTCAATTTACAGACAATAAAATCATCATACAAGTTTCACATTAAACATACTAAGCATTGACATGGTACATTCATCATATATTAAAAGCAAACATTAAAATGTCTTAGAAGATGCTGATATCCATGACCGCCACACATTTAGCAGATTTTTACAGCCAATCACGTGACGATACGCGTGTCACCTGACCCTTCAGGGACTCTGCTGAGGAGCGCCTCAATGCACTAGTCCTATGCACGAGCCAGCAGACAGACCGCTGATGAGGCACGCGGCAAGTAGACGGTGCATGTCAGAAGGCACAGTTGCAACCTTGTTAGGGAATATTGCATTTTCATAACACATGAAATACTCTCCCTCAGAGGCCATTAGCAGGCTGCCATCGTGCCTTCGTGACTCGCTAGTCTTCTCTAATTCCTCTAAACGATATGCAGTCGCCAAGGCGATAGGCAGGAATATTGAAACCCATATAGTTCAGTACCCAAAAGCTTTTTTTAAATTATTGATATGAAGTTAATGAGACGACCAAAACACGACACACTTAGTTGCTGTCACTTTATTGATCTGCTTCATCAAAGACAATGTGACAAAATAAAATGTCTTCTTCATGGTAGACAGAAATCTGGTGGGCCAATCATGATTTTTGATCAGTGTCGATTTATAATTAATTCATATTCATCATGATTGTTTTAAAATGTTCTTTTTTAAACTCAACAACATTGAAATAAGATCAGGAAAGAGACAACATGGACTGAATAAGAGCAGATGAGTCTGGACTCAGGAGTGGTCAGTAGAGTGAAAAGGCAGGTCTGTACACACAAACACTCACTCTCTCTCTGTCACACACACACACACACACACCTTTTAGGCACCATAGTTGGAGTCATAATTGTAGGCACACACCCTACCACACATGCACATGCATGTCCTCAGACACACAGAAAAAATATTTTAAAAATGAAACAAATTTCCAACATAACTTATTTAAAAGCACAATGTGGCACTGAAAATGAATAGCAGAGAAAGAAGAGATGTAGAGGTTGGCCGTAGGGAAGAGAGCAGAGATACAGTATTTGGCTCCAAGACAAGGTTGAGACAACATCCCCAGGACAGAGAAGAGGAAAGGAAAAGAGAGGAGAGGTTGTTGGTTTAGAGTGCTGTAGTTTACAACGTTCTTAAGTTTCTTATTCAGGTTGATCCCAGAAGACTTAGAGGTCCTCAGGTATTTAAATAAAGAGCTGTAGTTGCCTTCATCCCTTCTTCCTCCCGGAGTGCGTTCTATTAGTCCTTCTTTTGTTCCCTGTTCAAGGGGAGAGCACCTCACCATAGTACTGCAAATATCCCCTGCACACACACACGTACATACACATTCTCTCGTTTACACTTGCTCTCTTCACGCACACACACACTCTCTCACTTACACTCCCTCTCTCACACGCACACAAACACAGTGTACTCCTCCAGGTCCATCTACTGCTTGAGCAGTTTGTCCGCCTCAGGGTAGGTGGGGTACTTAATGGTCTCCACCCTCTCCTTCACCTTATAGGACGGGTACAGCCCCGTGCGGCCGGTCCGCCGGTGAACGCCCTTCGAGTTGCCGTCCCAGTGGTTCCCGGCCACGCCGATCAGGTCTCCGGGAGCCAGCGCCAGCTCATCGGCGCTGCGGGGCTCGTGGGCGTAGATGGCCTCCTGGTTGTGGGCGTTCTGACCTCCGAAGTAGTAAATATCATCCAGGGAGTGGAAGAGGGAGGAGGCATCGGGGTGCAACGTCTGCATGATCTCATAGGCCACCCGACACACCTAGAACACACACAATTGCACACAAGCATGACGCAAATGCACACACACACACACAACAATTCTGTCTTAATTAGGAAATTAGTATCTTATCATTCTTGTTGTTTAATTATTCAATAATCAAGTATTCATAATTCACCGGTCCTAGCAGGTGCACGCAGAGTCGTGCTTTTCAGAGTACCTACCTGAGAGGAGAAGGTGCAGACCAGGAAATTGGTTTGGGACAGGAAGTGGATGTCGAGGATGACCCCTCGGAGGGAGTTCTCTGTGTAGCGGTTATGCAGCCCCGCGGACCACGAGATGGAGTTATCACTGATGAACTCATATTCTGGGTACCTGAAACACACACACACGCATGCTCGGCCCATTACAAAAAGGACAGTAACATACATTTGACATGCATTGTTGTGTAGCAGTACACACGTACTTGGACTTAGCTTCCTGTAGTAGTGAGGGGTCGTCTGTGGCCAGATACACACGCTTCTTGTCGACCCGCATGCGTCTAGCCAGGACCTGGTAATGCTCTTCCACATGGCTCATGTACTCCTCTATGGGGTGAAACGCTGCCTCGGTGCCCACCTTGTCAGTCCTTCGCACATGCACCCTGCACCACACACACACAACACACACACAACACACATTCAGACACACACACACACGATTGATACCCACTGTTTCCATCAGAGTTGACTTTTGGTGAAATATACACGTGTGTGGTATACACTAGGGCTGTCAACGAATATTCTACATTCAAATATATATTCGAATAGTGTTTAAGAAACAAATTTCGAATATGAAAATTCATATTCGAATGTAAAAAAAAGAAGAAAGAATCGCGACCTTAAATGTCTTGCACAAAACTTTTGATCAACACTCAGCATTTGTTTATTGTTGTCGTTCATTTAAACCGCTATGCGCAGAGAGCGCAACAGTGCAGGAGAGAGAGAAAGAAAAAGTGCGTGTGTGCGAGCGAGAGGCCAAGGTCTTATTTTTGTGTAGGTAATATGTTGTTAAATTAACTTAAATATATTACCTATACAAGTAGTTATGTCTCGTATTAATTTGTCCTGTTATTGACGTGCCTAATGCGCAACCGGGAAACTCAAATATATTCAAATACATGTGTGGGGAATATTCGAATATTGGAACGTCCTTTTTGAGCAGTTTTGACAGCCCTAGTGTACACCCACACATCCTTAGTACTGTCAAGAGGTGTGTGCGTGTGTTTACTGACCCTATGATGGGGTGAGAGAACCCCAGCTTGGTGGTGGTCTCCCGGATCTCCTTCTCCAGCCAGGCTTGCGGCCGGACAAGGTACTTGACGAACTGAGACACCCACCAGACAGAGGGGTCGCCGTGGAGGCGATGCAACCGGGGGGCCAGGTCCTGGGGGATGGCTAGGGGGAGGTAGGGGGGCCGGGGGTGCAAGCTGTCCACTATGGGCAGCTCCACCACCTGGACGTCATGATCGTTCGTCTCCCCTGCGGGGAAGGAAAGAGAGAGAGACCTGGCTATTGTTTGGGTGAAATTAAATACATATTTCTGTGTATTTAACTAAGTGGAATGTAAAACCATTCAATGAATATCCCTAGTAAATAAGCCATGTTATGGTGAGCATTATAATCCTAAACTAGAGGTTAGAGTGAGAAGGAACAGGGAGAGAACAAGAGGTCAGGCTGGGTGTTAGGGGGAAGGGCTGCGTACCGGCCCAGTGACCCGTGGACGCTCCCGTGCGATCGGAGCAGGTTTTGCTGAGCGGCAGGAACACCGTCTCCCAGCCCCCCGTGGCGTAGCGCCAGTTCTGGGACTCCAGGATGAGGGTGCGCTGGGTGCCGTAGGCGATCATGAAGCAGTAGACCACATGGTGCAGCTGGCAGCCATAGCCACACCCCTTGTTGATGTTGCACACGAGCTTTTTGGCTTTGCTGCAGTCAGCAGGATTCTGGAGGATGAGGGCCATGTTATGTTACATTATAAATAGCGCTCTAATGACCTGGGAGTAGACAAACAACTTATTTTAAACAGTCCCCCCCTTTTTCAATGATCACCCTCAACCTGCCTCTCCCACACTTTCTTCATCCTCTCTCCCTTCTCTTTGTTCTCTTTACTCCCCCTGCTGGCTAGAATATGTACCTGCAGGTAGCTGATTCTGTTCTGCACCAGGTCAGACAGGTCCTTGGCCTCCTTCTCTCTCCAGTCTCCTGCCCCATCCGCCTGACTCAGGTAGTACAGGTCTGTCATGATGGACCTGGAGTCACACACCCCATACACACACACACACACACACATTCTATAAGAATACAGCTGAGACCGCAGGTTAGAAAATGTGTGTTTGTGTGTGTTGTCAGACCTCTGCTGGTGTCCCAGGTCTTGTAGTAACGTGTCAGTGTGTTTCTGCAGGGTGGACGATTCAATGGCACCCAATTTCTTGACCTCACTGCGGACAAAGTACCAGAGCTCCTTCACTCCCGTCTCCACCTTCCTCCTCAACTCTTCCTGGTTCCTGCCTGGCCCTGAACACACACACACACACACACTGCTAGGACCAAACATCTGAATGAGACAGTCAGCTATTTGTTAAGCAACACTGAGGTTAACAGAGCTTTGTGTGTGTGTGTGTGTGTGTGTGTTTGTGTTTGTGTGTCTGTCTCACCGTCTCCAGGGAGACTACGGTAAGAGTTGATCTGCTCCTTGGCTCTGATTAACTGCTCCTCTAGGTGGCGCAACTTCCCTGCATCCACCACGCCCAGCTCTGCCTGGCCCTCCGGCAGCCTGCGGAAACACACACAAACACACACACGAACACACACACACATTCAAGGTCAGGTCTTTAGTAATGGTGAGCGGGTGTGTCTTCAACAAGCTCTCAGACAATGGGGCAGATGGAACATGTAGGTCAAGCAGCAACAATGACTTGTAGGTTAACTGGTATCAGCTTTTGGGAGAGAAACTACAAGAACAGTGTGTGTGTGTGTGTTTGTGTGTGTGTGCGTGTGCTACCTACCTGAGCGTTTGGGCCATACGTCGTAGGTCCTCGTTCTGCAGTTTGAGGCGTTCCAGCTTGGCAAGGATCTTTGCCAGTTCTCTGCTGGAACGTTCTGGATGCTCGCTGTCCCTGACCAGGTGACCCCCAATGTAGAAGAGCAGGGTTCCCCAGGCCAAGAGGACCAGCATCACCCAGCGCCAGGAACCCCCCCACCCCCACGCACGCATCACGTCTGCTGGGCGTCACAGGCTCATACCAGGGGTCATCCTTACAGCTACTGGTGGGAAGTTAGGGGCTGGAGGTGAGGAGGGAAAGAGGAATGTGGAGGAAGAGGGAGAGGAAAGGGGGGAGGGGGATGTGGAGAGAGGGAGGGAGGGAAGGAGGATGTGGAGGGAGAGAGGATGTGGAGGGAGAGGGAGAGAGAGGGAGAGAGGGGGATGTGAAGAGAGGGACGGAGAGGGGAATGTGGAGAGAGGGAGGGAGAGGGGGATATGGAGAGGGGGGGGAGAGAGGGGGATGTGGAGAGAGGGAGGGAGAGGGGGATATGGAGAGAGAGAAGGGGATGTGGAGAGAGAGGGAGAGGGAAAGGCAGAGTAGGTCATACAGGGTGGAAAGGAGAAAGACTGCAGCTGTTATCTCATAACCACCCTATCTAACACAATAACAAAAAGCCTCAACAAGCTGTTATTATCTCCTACAAGACATGCTGCCCCCCCCTCCCCCCCACCTCTCCCCACCAAAAACAGATAAACCTTTAGCCATGATATATAATATAAGGTTAACCTTGTCCACCATCATGGAACTGTACCTGCACACAAGCTCCACACAGGCCTCATATGGGACACCACTCAACTTCTTTCTGTAAAAAGGAAGATTAAAGCGAGCTTAGTTAACTTGTTGGGGGAACAGCTGGTGCAGGCAGGTCAAGACTGTACACAAACCTGGTCTATTAACTGATGCAAGTGGACTAGTAATAGCTGGATTGGGTTGGCTCAGTGTAATAACTGGACCAAATGGGCTTAGTGCAATTAAAGGAATGTTCCAGGTGAGTTAAGGTTCCGTCACTGACAAAAAAAGGGAAATCCTATCAGGTCAATCCTGGAGAATCCTCTTATAGAATGTATCCTCCAGACCTAGACATATACACAAACACAGAGTGCAGATGTGTAATTTGTGATCTGTATCATACACAGGGGCGCCACTGTTTTATCTGAACTCACCCAAAGGGGAACATCAGCAGGAAGTTCCTCTCAACACATCCTCCTCCGTGTCTCTTTAGTCTCCCTGTTACTTCTTCTACCCCTTCTATGTTTCTTTAGCTACTTTCTCCTCCGTTGTTTGCCCCTCTCTTCCTCCTCCCACCTTCCCCATCCCTCCATATCTTTTCTGTTCTCCCATTTCCAAAGGGTCCAGCATGCATCTCTGTGGGAGTTGTCCTTGACTAATTCCGGGGGAATGTGTGTTGGTTAGAAAAGGTCTCCAGATCTGTTTCAAACCACTTAACAGCCACAGATGGGCCAGTCAGCAGGCTGTCTCTGCAGAACAGCATGACCAAACATAGGGCACCAGTGGACATGAGAAAGTGTCATTTAGATGGAAAAAACGCTGCTTCTCTTTCAGCGTAAACAGCCTGCTGTACTACATTCCACACTGCCACTGAAACCATTCCTACTCTCTCCACCGACTTCAATTTAAATATGTAAACATAGAGAGGGGTTTATGTTTGTGAGAGTTTGACAAATGACACAGGGCCTCTCACTGGATTAACAGAGCTCAAATCATTTTATAATACATTTATAGCACATCTGCAGACGAATTTACAGACGGATTACATCTGTTCATTGTATGACTCTATCAAAGTAAATTGAGTAACCTAGTAGCTCCTACTGAACTATCTGAGGAGTACATTAGGACATAAGGCCATGGCAATGTCTACTTGTGAATGTGTTAATGATTCCCAGAGTATACTATCATATAGCAAACACACGCCCAGCTACACACCACCATAAGACTGGTGTTTGACTACAATTACAAGCGTCCTAATCACTCATTCATACACACACACTCACAGGGAAATTGGACATTGTCCCATTATCTATGCCATTGGTTACAGCTCCATACACCTTGGGCTTGTTGATGTGAAGGGTTTAAATCACTAGGAAACTAAAGGTGGCTGGCAGACCAAGGCTATCATTACCATACCTGGTATACACTAATATACACTCTAACCCTCCATCCCTCAGGTATCATCTGCTCCAAATGTATTAAAACCTGTGTGTGTAGCTATATATATGTGTGTGTGTGTGTGTGTGTGTGTGTGTGTGTGTGTGTGTGTGTGTGTGTGTGTGTGTGTGTGTGTGTGTGTGTGTGTGTGTGTGTGTGTGTGTGTGTGTGTGTGTGTGTGTGTAGGGGGGGAAGAGTCATCTGATTGTGCTTCATAAATAACTCACACCCTGTAGCGGTTGTACAGATGACACCGTGGTCTGAATGGAAGAATAGCGCTACATATCACGATTAAGATACCTGACATCTTTCCTGGCCTGTGGGTTGGAGCTGCTCCCCCTCTGAAGACAGAGAGCATCGTCTCCCTCCAGCCACAAAGGCGCTTCTCCACTGGCCCCAGTAAATAAAGGCCTCCATTGCAGCGCTTTGTCAATACGACACTTTAGAATGGGGGAGAAAAATCAGAGTTCCTTCTCTGGACTGGTGTCTTTTTTTTAAAGCCCCCTTTTCATCCGCAATCATGTTTTTTAAATGTACGGCATGCCACATATCATACAGAAAAAGACCCCTGCCTTGCAATTCCAATGCAGCTATCCCATCACGGATTGTAACGGAGAGCAGAATCCCAGAATCTCTCCGCTGTCTCGGCCGAAGGCACCGACCAGCAGGCCGGGGAGAACAACCAGACCCCGCAGACAATAAAGGCTTCCCCTCCACCCCCCAAAAAAAACATATTATCGGAGATAGTCTTACCATTATTTGGCCACAGGCACGTTTTTCTCCCGAACACATATTCTGCATTAGGACGATGCTTTCTGTGCGGTGGTTTAAAGACTGAATGCGGAAACCAGCCTTGAGGAGCAGCGCCTCCTCCACCAGCTCCGTTACTGAGCCCTGACAGAGCGGCACTGCGCATGCGTGTGTCAATTCAACACTGCCTTCAGCTGGTAGTGATGTACATCACTTAATAAATAAGGTTGTCAGAATGAGGTTTAATCGCTATGCAAAATTTACAAACGTAGAATTCACTGTGGCAGAGAAGAGCAAACATAGGACATATATAGGAGTAAAAATAACAAAGTGGAAGTGGAATAAGTACAAAGTGGAAAATGGAAAGTGGGCCCTAGTTGTACAGGTAGGGGTGGGGGGGGGGATATAACTAAAACTATGTTATAATGGTGCATTGTACATTATGTATATATAGCTTATAGCCTATTATAACAGCGTAGTGAGGCCTATATCTCTGTGGTGTACGTTTAGTCTCTTTAGTCATTTGGTGTACTGTAGGTAATGTAAACATCCTGAATAGATTTGGCTTATCTTGCTCCTTGCATCATCACACTTATGTCCACATGATCCACCCAAACAATCTAAAGCTTATTGAGTCCTATCTGTTGATAACTAGTTCCTCAGCAAAATGCCAACACTCTCCCTACAGTAACATGACCTAAACCTCTAATTCTATGCAGAACATGGACACATCATCATGCATGAGAGGATGATATCTTCCAAATAATTAACAAAAATGTGTTCATTATTATACTACAGGCTACATAAACTGCAGGGCCTAAACAACAACTGCACATGAACTATGTATACTGCATGGATACATTTGAATATTTTGTTAAACATGGCCAATTCCAGAACTTTCCCATAGGCCTACATTATGAACTCTGAAAGGAAATGAACAGAATAGGTGATCCTGTCACTCCAGAACATGAGATGGATGAAAAGAACACTAATATTCTAAAAGTTCTTGTACAATAAAATCCAGGTGTAACCAGATATGGTTTGGCTTTGATGTAACCATCCTCCCTGTAATCTGATCTCCTTCGTGTCTAGATTGTATTGTACAAATATAACCTCCCCATTCACCCCCTTCAATAGACTGTGTTGTAAAATATACAGGTAGACTAATTCCCTTACATTTAACGCAAACAATCTATTCCATTTTATAAAGTACCTTTACACTTGATTGGCAACTAAATGAACCGTCTATTGTTGTCTAGATTAAGTATAACTGTTAACTAAATAGATAATATTGTAACAAAATCAGTTCAGTAACCACCAGCTCTGCCATTGCGCAACCGTCAAACCGTGGTGCCATAGCAACCACACAGGGAAACAAGATGGTAAGATGTTTACCAGGCTAATTCATTTAACCTTGTTTAGCTTAGTAACTTTGTAATTTATTGAAATTTACCTCGGAATGTAAAATTGAAAATATTCCTCACTACGTAAATGTGTCGTTCGTTTTAAACCAGAAATATGCGTGGCTATCTTAAACCGTATGAATCAGACAGCCAGCATAAGCTAGAGAGTTAGGCTAGCAGATCTAGCCTGGATCTAGTGCCTGGTTACTGGATCTACTGCATGGATACTGGATCACAAAGCTAGAGAGTTGGGCTAGCAGATCTAGCCTGAATCTAGTGCATGGTTACTGGATCACTAACATGAGCAGATCTAGCCTGGATCTACTGCCTGGTTACTGGATCACTAACATGAAGCTAACATGTAATCTCTATCCATGTAATCACATATGTGTCTAGCATCAGCTGTTTGGATGTTGTGTGGATGCTTTTCAGTCTCCGGTGGCTAGTTAGTTTGCTAGTTTATTGCAGATAAACTGCCAGTGGTGAATTAGCTATGTGGTTGAAATCTTAGCTCGCTATGTGTGTGTGTCACTGTCTCGTAGGCAAAAGCAACAACGATCAAAGAAGCGCTTGTCAAATGGGTAAGTTAATCTCCTGTCAGTGTACCTGGGGCACAGGCACGGCATCCCCCATATCTGTCCAAATAAGGACTGTGAAGGTGTAAATGCATGGGATTTTACTGATGGTTTGCGCTGCAGGAGGAGAAAGCGGAGGAGAAGGTCGGGGAGGCCAAAGCGGTGAAGTTGTACGGTCAGATTCCTCCAATAGAAAAGATGGATGCCTCTCTCTCCACTCTCATCAACTGCGAGTAAGAATGCCAGCCATATCATCTTACTAACACAGTAACTACTATTTTGTTGGGTCTTCTTTCATCTTATTGACCTCCCACTGTTGCTGTTACTAGGAGACTGTCTCTGTCCACAAATTGCATTGAGAAAATTGCCAATTTAAACGGTCTTAGTGAGTACAAACCACATCACACAGGGTTTTATCACTTCAATTAAACCCTTTGATGAATAATTCTGCTGATGCGTTAACATCATATGTTTATTCCTCTTCCATATAGAAAACCTGCGAATATTGTCTTTAGGACGAAACAACATTAAGAATTTGAATGGATTGGTGAGCATAGCATTGTTTTTTTGTCATACATTTATGTAAAGTGGTGCCTAAAAAATAAAAAATAAACAGTGTAATCTGGACCAGGCCAAGCATAACTCTGTTCTAACTCTGTTCTTTTGAAGGAGGCCGTGGGAGATACCCTAGAGGAACTGTGGATCTCTTACAACCTGATCGAGAAGCTGAAGGGAATTCATGTTATGAAAAAGCTCAGAGTTCTCTATATGTCCAACAACCTGGTCAAGGAGTGGGGTAAGAATTATAGAACGAGTTACAGAAAACCAGAAATCAGCCATATTATTACATGTTATTTCATTCTTACACTGTTATTCCAGTGTCATGCAAAGGAGTCAGGTTATGTGATAATACTGGATGTCTCTGCATATTAGTAAGGTCACTGTTGACTTGTTGCAGCTGAATTCGTGAAGCTGGCTGACCTGCCCTCCCTGGCAGATCTGGTGTTTGTGGGGAACCCTTTAGAGGAGAAACACACAGCAGAAGGCAACTGGATAGAGGAGGCCACTAAGAGGCTGCCCAAGCTGAAAAAACTAGACGGTAACTACTGACTACAAGGAGGAGGGAAGGCCGTGTTCTCGCCTGTTGTAGAACTGTGTGTTTTAACAATGTGTTTCTATCCTTGTCTCCAGGCAACCCGGTGATCAAGCACGGCAGTGACGGTGATGAAAACTAATACAACCTGTTTCACTTTTAAGTTTCGCAGAGTAATAGTTTTGTTTTTATATACCTAGAAAATATAGTTCAAATGTTTTATCGTAATTTTTTACACCTGAATATTTTGAATGAAACCACCAGGGTTTTATACTGTGCATGTTGAACCAAGCACATATTTTCCAGACAGTCCACAAAGCACATTCCAGACTACTCATTCAACCAACCCTGCATTCAGCAGTTCAGTTATATTAGTATGAAGAAAGCAGTCATTCAGACAAAGATGCTGTCAGGTAGATGAACAATAGCGCCCACAAGTTGCCTTGACACTGTTGCACAATGAGCCTGCTCCCACACAGAGGTACGAAGTGTCAGAGGTACAGCTGTGGATACTTGATTGACACGTGACTGTTGATGAAATTACATTTCCTATTGTAGCATGATTTCTATACTCTGTCCCTGAGCTCCTAGCATGCACTGTTAAAGTGAACTTACAAGAGGCAGGAGATTATTTCTTTATACAATTTCTTCATACAAGAGGTTGTCTTTATACAAATGAACTCCCAAAATCGAATGGCAACAATTATCTCTCCATTCGTTTTGAGTGTATTGTGAAGGCATATTGAATTTAAATTATTTCTTGGCATGTTTGTATATAAGAAGAATTGAGATGTTTATCATTTTCAAATGTTCATATTTATTAAAATATGTTGCACTAACGTCTTGTGTTTTGTAAACAAAACAATTAAAACATCTTGCCAGGATGCAAAAGTTTGACTTATTACAAAGGGGTGCAGATCATGGAAAATTATTCATACTGTATATTGAGGGGACCAGTCATTATACAGAATTTAAAATGTTCAGATCTGAGCTTTCAGTACTGTGAGCATCAGGTCTATCAGGTCATTTTTTTTAAATGCGGGTGTTTTCATACCTAGTTCTGGAAGAATACAAATGGACAATGGATTTAATCTATTCGCCGTTTCAAAGTGAAATTTCAATTTTGCAGACTCTCAGAATTTTTAAACTAATTTCAAACTTACAATGATTTTTAAAGAGCCTTTGAAACGTCTTTCTTAAAATAATAATAAAAAAGGATATTCATCTTTCCACTTTTTAGGGCGGGGGTGCATTTGGAGACACAACACCGGAAAAGAAACCATGGCAACGATACAGGATGTGACGTAACCCGGGAGAACTCGAAAAACGAACTGACCATGCAGAGTAAAAAGAACGCCAAAGTCAAAGAAGTGATCGAATCACTTTGCAGACTTCTGTCTCTGCTCGAGGTGGATTCTGTCCCCAGCGCAGAAACATTTAGACGCGCTAAATTTAACAAAGGCGAGGAATCGGTAAGTTAGTTTCTAGCTGAGCTAGGTAGATCTTTAGCGTGTCAGTGATAGTAAGATGAGCTTTGATGGGTCGAGGGCTGTGTGGGAATGTCGAGCTTCAAACTCACTTTAAAAAAGAATCATCTTTCAGGCGGTGCAGTTTTGGACGCTCCTTTATAACATCATCCTAAAAGTAACCCCACTTGAATATGGGTGCTCTTGCACGACACACACAGATGAAGGTAAGACAGCATCTAACCATGCAAGAGACAGCACTATTAGTATTACTCCACAGTCCACTGCATCCCTACCTTATCGTGTCCCACAGTCAGTCAGTCCAGGATGGTGCGAGGCTTCTTGTGGATGAGCGGCTACGGGGCAGACTGGGTGATCGGGGCCCAGCTCCAGGAGGTCGGCAGCAGGCAGCTGTTACTGGCCCTGGGCTGGCTGCTGTCATCTGCGGACCTGCTGGATGTCATGCTGAGAGAGAAGATGATGCGGCTGGATACTGTGACACAGGCAGCCATGGTGAGGAGAAGCTGTGCTGTCACTGTTCTCCCTGTGCAGTGACTCCTGTTAAACAGTGACGTTTACAGCTGTTAGAAGCGTCCCTATGTCTCATACTTCTAGTATAACTTCTGTCTTAAACTGGTTGGGGAAACTCACCATGTCAGAGCAGCATAGAACCAGCCCAGATGACCTTGCCTCCACCAACACAACATACTGTAGTGACGCAAGTTCCACTAGATGGCAGTATTGTTCTTGAATTCTGGCAAGGCTTCTTAACCCAAGGACAGGTTCTGTCCCACGGACCCACAAACAAGCATCTTGTATGTAATGTGAAGTACACACATGCACACACTAACTAGAGCTGTCCTTCAGGTCTCCCTAAGAATGTCTGGACCGACCGAGTGGACCGAGGCAGATTCGCAGGCATCAGATCCCAGCCTCCTCAGGAGACTGCAGTGGCAGATTGGCCGTCTCAGGTTCCAGAGGCGGAGGTTGATGTCATTGCAGGAAGAGAGAGCGAGGCTCCTTGACCAAGTGAGTCCGCGGTACTGACCCACTGTTATGCTGCCTGCAGTTTTACAGTGTTATGGAGCTCCAGACCTTAACGACAGCTTTATCATAGCCATCATGTCCTCTCTCAGATCCTGTCGTCCGTCATCCAGATCCCCTCTCGCCCCTCTTCCGATAGCCATGCTTTCATCAACTCCTCTGCGCTTCAACAGGTAACAGTCTGAGCCCAACATAACACTTCACTGAACTCAAGCTGAATCTAGCCTGACTCAAACTAATGTCTACCACAGCCTGACGCTAATCTGAAACCAACAATCTAACTGTGTGTGTGTCTGTGTGAGTGCTGCAGGCGTGCCAGCAGGTCCAGACACTGTGTGATGTCCTGGAAGCCTACCTTGACTGGAAGCACATGGAAGGGCTTTTCTGGAGCTGGATGGTTAGAGATACACCACAGTTTAACCACATCCTGCATAGCACAGGCAGCACACCACAGCCAGAGCACTCATTGTGTGAATGTGTTTGCAGGAGAGTGTGCTAGATTACCAGCAGACAGATGGGGAGACCCAGAGAGGGGAGCCTCCCTCTGATGTCCCTGTACACCAGACTTCCAGAGGGAGGGGGGGTCCTCGCCATGGTGATTCGGGCAGGGGGGATCTGGAGCAGTTGGAGAGAATGCTGCGGAGGTTGCAGACAGGGCTGAGAAACACACATCCAGGACAGGTCTGTATATGTACACACATACAGGTCAGCACACACATTGGTAAACACACACTTTGATTTAGCAGTGGAAGACATCTTGAAAGCGTCCGTTTCATGTGCGTTTGACAGGTTCAAAGTCTTCACCCCCTGTCAGGCGTAGGGGAGAGGAGCAGGGGGCTGTCTGGATGTTCCCAGGATGAGGTGGAGGAGAGAGTGTCTCTGAGACTCCGGGGCCTGGAGGAGGACTCCACCCCCACCAGGTTCTGCCAGGGTTACAGGCCAGTTCTTCAGCCTGTCAGGCCGAAAGCAGCAGCACCTGGTGGGGTAGGGTGTTCAAGCGAGTACCAGGCTTCACAACTTATTGTCCAGCTGCGGCAGAAGGAGGCCCGTCTCTTGGAGAGGCTGAACCTTAGGAGGCAGGCCCAGAGGACAGAGATCCAGGAGCTGGTTGGACAACTAGAGGGGGTGGTCCTTATACCACCCATATTATGACTCAATGACTCTAAACAAATCCCTGCCTCAGCTCCAGTCACTTTAGAGTTAGTGACCTGGTCTGGATTAACTCAACATTCCTGAGCCAAGCTGAGATGCATGGGTGCTTGATGTTTTGTTTATAAAGGAAATCATAGACAGATTACATCGAAATAAAAAGCTATTAGAACCTGTTTTTAAGGATCGCTGGTCTGTTTATTTATTGTGTGTGAAGTGTCTGTCTCTCACATAGGTCACAACCCACCTCCCGACAGGAAGCATCTGCTAAACACGCTCTGTTGCAATTCATGGACATAAAAAGAAAAGAAAAACAGTTGAACACAGTGACTTTCACAGACTGATAGTTTAAACATTCAAATCTTCTATTGCGTACAACAAAATCACAGTTAACTGGATTGTTCGCCATTTTAAAGTTTGTCTGACACTATCAAAGCAAAACTGGCCAAGCCAATCAGACAGACCTTGACGATTTTTTGGGGAGAAAAAAAGGATTGAGCTGAGTGGTGGTTTGGAGTGAGGGCGGTATTAACAGGCCACAGTCTTCCCCACATTCCTGAGGTGTTATAGAGGCTCAGGGGGATGGGAGGGGTGCGGGGGGTGGGGGGTTTGCATCTGGACCTGTTTATAGCAGAGGTGAGGCGTTTAAACATGTCTTCAAGCTAACTACAGCAGACTCTGCAGGGGAGACCAGAAAGAGACTTGGTGAGAAAGAAAGAAAGAAAGAAAGAAAAAAACTGCAAGTGGGGGGTGGTGCTCTGATCATGGTGGACGGCCCCCTCCCTGACAGCATCACAGACCTCACAGACAGGAAGTTGACACAGAAAGAGGGGAGGGGTGAGGAGGAGGAGAAAACCCTTTCCTTGTCGTCCCTTTCTTCTTAACTTCAGCAGTCAAGTCGAAGCTGGAGAATCGGAGGTGGTAGACAATGGCCGTAAAGATCCCAGGTTTTCTAGTTTAGTGTTAGAACGAAGTTACGTTCACCATCAGGAAACTTTAGAGGAGCTTTTCCCCTGGAACCTTCTGGCGTAATGAGAGAATGATGAAAACAGCTGCTCTGTCCCCGCAGGCAGCAGCCCCCACTGGGTACGTACAGACTCTTCTACAACTCCTCAGCAGCTACTGATGCAGTGTTTCCATTCTGGAAGGTCTACAAAGATGCAGTTATATGTTCTGGAACATTCACAGCAATGAAGTATTCAGATGACCGCTGTGAAAAATGCAGTCATTTTTAGTAGAGCTAGAAAGTCTTTTGATGTGAAAGATTCTGATCCGGATTTGGGAGACTGTGTAAAGTGTAAAGGAAGGGTCTACAAAAAAGCAGAAGTTGACACACTGTTCCCCATTACAAACCACAGCACTGAATCAGTGTGAGTAGTAGGCGTGTTTTCTCAGCAAAAACGTCTTGCGTTCTAAGCTGCTGAAAGTTTAATAGGCATTTTAACTTAAGTTAAGAAATGTGTGGTATGTTCAATGAATCCAAAGTAGAGGTCACAGATCACAATAGATCAAGGTGTTTCACACACATTCCTATGAATTCTGAAGTTGTCTGTCAGGACAAATGCAGTTCCAGATCATCTCTCTCTCTCTCTCCTGTTTCTCTCTCTCTACTGTCTCTCTCTCTCTCTACTGTCTGTCTGTCTCTCTCTCTCTCTCTCTCTCCTGTTTCTCTCTCTCTACTGTCTCTCTCTCTCTACTGTCTGTCTCTCTCTCTCTCTCTCCTGTTTCTCTCTCTCTACTGTCTCTCTCTCTCTACTGTCTCTCTCTCTCTACTGTCTCTCTCTCTCTACTGTCTCTCTCTCTCTCTCCTGTCTCTCTCTCTCTCTACTGTCTCTCTCTCTCTCCTGTCTCTCTCTCTCTACTGTCTCTCTCTCTCTCCTGTCTCTCTCTCTCTCTACTGTCTCTCTCTCTCTCCTGTCTCTCTCTCTCTACTGTCTCTCTCTCTCTCTACTGTCTCTCTCTCTCTCCTGTCTCTCTCTCTCTACTGTCTCTCTCTCTCTCCTGTCTCTCTCTCTCTCTCTCTACTGTCTCTCTCTCTCTCCTGTCTCTCTCTCTCTACTGTCTCTCTCTCTCTCTCTCTCCCTCTCTACTGTCTCTCTCTCTCTACTGTCTCTCTCTCTCTCTCTCCTGTTTCTCTCTCTCTACTGTCTCTCTCTCTCTCTCCTGTTTCTCTCTCTCTACTGTATCTCTCTCTACTGTCTCTCTCTCTCTCTCTCTCCTGTCTCTCTCTCTCTCTCTCTCCTGTCTCTCTCTCTCTCTACTGTCTCTCTCTCTCTCCTGTCTCTCTCTCTACTGTCTCTCTCTCTCTCTACTGTCTCTCTCTCTCTCTCTCTCTCCTGTCTCTCTCTCTCTCTCTACTGTCTCTCTCTCTCCTGTCTCTCTCTCTCTACTGTCTCTCTCTCTCTCTCTCCTGTCTCTCTCTCTCTCTACTGTCTCTCTCTCTCTCCTGTCTCTCTCTCTCTACTGTCTCTCTCTCTCTCTCTCTACTCTCTCTCTCTCTCTCTCTCTCTCTCTCTCTCTCTCTCTCCTGTCTCTCTCTCTCTCTCTCTTTCTCTCTCTCTCTCTCTCTACTGTCTCTCTCCAGGGGGGGTACAGAGCCATGCTCATCCACGCCACCCTCCGCTGCAGCCGGTCCAGCCAGACCTCATCCTAAACTTCATCCCTCCTCACCACCTCCTCCCAAGCCACACCCCTCCTCACCCCCTCCTCCCAAGCCACACCTACCCTCCCCTCCCCCCCCAAAGTCTCACCCATTCTCCCCTCCCCCCCAAAAATCTCACCCATCCTCCCCCCCTCCCCCAAAGTCTCACCCATCCTCCCCTCCCCCCCCAAAATCTCACCCATCGTCCCCCCCTCCCCCAAAGTCTCACCCCTCATCACCGCCTCCTCCCAGACCACAATCTTTGCACGTCTCTTCTCCTTCCCGACCACGACCTCCCCCTCAAACGACCAAGTCCTCCTTCCCCCTCATCTCTCCAGTGACTCCTCTCCTCCCTCCCCCCTTGACTCCCTCCCTCCCCCCTCCCCTGATCCCTTCCTCTCCACCTTTCTCCTCTTCCTCAGCGGAAACGTCCTCCTCTGCCCTCCTTCCTTCCCCCCTTATTCCTTCCCCTTCCTCCCTTCAGACTACCATTCCATCCTCCCCTGCCCCACTCGCTCCCATCCTCCCTCTCTCCTCTCCCTCACTTGCTCCCACCCTCCTTCCTTCCTCGTCCCCCAGCATCAGTCTAGTGGAGAGGCTGATCAGGACCTGCCCTGTCTGGCTCCAGCTGGGGATGAACCAGGACAGAAGCTACTCCATCCTCAAGAGAGAAAGACCAGGGGTGAGATACACACACAGACATGCACACACACACACGACACACAAGCGCAGACATGCATACACACACACACACGCAGACATGCACACACAGACATGTACACACACACAAACATGCACACACACACAGACATCCACATACATTCTAGACTCTGGGAGTGCTTTGTTCTTCTCAGACGTTTCTCGTGCGACGGAACCTTGATCAGAAGGCCATGGTTCTGTCAGTGAGGCTAGCTGACCTCCAGGGAGAATCCCAGATCCAGGACGTCACGGTAACGGAGGAAAGGTCATGTGAGTATCTACGTAATGGTCTTCAGACAGCAGCCAGCAGATGGGACGGCTCAGTGGAAGTGTGTGCTGCGTCTGCATGAGGGTGCTTACAGAAAGGGGCTGCTTACCGCATGCTTCCTGTCCCCTCTGCTGACACTGCTCCATTTCCTGTATGGGGTCATCATCCTGTGACATGTGCAAAGCAGGAAATGACCAGTCAGTGTAACCACAGCCTCATCACTGTATGTTATGGGAAGTTCCACTCATTTGTAGTCGTTCCAGGTAGTCAACAATGCAGGGAATTAATCTTTAAAATCCTCCCTTTCCCTGTATCCTGACCCTCCTGTCCTGCTGCAGACATGCACCTTGAAGGATCTGGCTTGTTCTTTGAGAACATTTTCAAGCTTGTTTCCTTCTACTGTGTCAGTAGGTGAGTCATAACTGAGACCCGCTGCCTTATCATTGGAACGACTTTACCATTTGAATTGGCAGTGAATCCATCAGTGAGTCAGTTTGACTCAAACTCTCATGGTGTGTGTTATTTGTTAACATCGTGTGTTCTCTTCTCAGGGACGTCCTCCCGCTCACCTTGAGGTTACCCAAATCCATCGCCCAGGCAACCAAGTATGAAGACATGGAGATGGTGTCTACTCTTGGCTCAGGTGAGACGCCTTCTCTACATATCACATCAGTCATGTTACCTGGCAAATACCCCCCCCTCTCAAAGTCCCTTTGGCTGAAGGAGTTCATTAGCTACTGTTCCCGTTTCAGATTTCTGGGGTTCTCTGCTGAACCAGCAGTGGAAGGAAGGGGAAGGGGAGGAGATCTCACAGGGGGAGGGCCGGGATGAGGGCCATCCAGGGGCATGGTTCATCAACCCCGTCTCCCTGGAGGAGCACTGCAGCCTGCAGACCACCATCAACAGCCCAGTCTCCAGGACCCAGAGCCTTAACAGCCCTAGCCAGGGGGCTCCTGTTTACAAACGGCCTCCACCGCGGCCCCCCAGTGCTCCGGAGCCCATGCTGGTACTATCTCAGGGAAGTAAGCTTCCACCCAACCTGCCTTCCCCCAGAGCCCCCCCACCCTCAACAAAGCAGACAGAGGAGGGCAAGAGAGGGGTCAGTGATGGAGAGAAGACTGACTCGGCTAAATCGTCCGTTAAGGAGACCGGAACCAGACCTCCCCCACCTCACCCGCACAGAGCTCCCCCGATAGCGTTGCCACGGAGGCCCTCTGATAGACGTCCAACAGACACGCAGACAGACAGACCGAGCCAAGACGAACAGACAGACAGGCCAGAGGCAGACATACAGCTAGTCGCTCATCTGAGCCCAGAACCTGCAGCTTCTCTGATCTGCATCGAAGAGCACGTGACAGTAAAGAAGGAAGCGGAAGAAGGGATTGTGACGGAGACACACACAGACACCGAGAACGACAAGAGCAAGGAGGTAGAGAAAGAGACTGAGGCAGAGGTGACAAAGGAAGACACGGTGAACGAGAGCGATGCTGGCGCAGAGCAAGAAACAGAGGGAGGAACGGAAGTGAAGAGTGAGGCAGCATCAAAGACCCAGGAAGACCAAGAGACAGAAGGAGCAACAGAGCAGGGGACAGGAGGTGTGCAGGCGGTGTGTGACGTCCCTGACCCAGCCCCCTGCTCCAGCCACAGGAAGCCTCCTCCTCACCCAGTCCCTCCCCCAAGGAAGAAGAGGTCCTCCCTGGGCCAACCCAACATACCAGAGCTATGCAACCCCATTGGAGGAAAACCCCTGTCAGTCATCATTCAGCCACGCCCCCCACCGTGCACGCCTCCCTGGTCGGTCCGCCAGCCTGCCTCGGGAACGGGCGGCGAGGCCAAAGCTTTAGACGTGTCTCTGTACTCCCCCGAGGGTGGAGCCGGCCCCTCTCTAGATCACGACTCTTACTCCACCAGCAGCGCGGAGGACGAGGGGGGGGCCAATGCCAATGTTTCAGGGGGCAGCAACACCCCTAAGCCCAACGTGAAGAGAACCTCCACCATCATACTGGACAAGGCCAAGTCTCGCCTCTCCATGGTGAACATCTCCAACGTGTTCACGGGCCTCCTGAATGCCGACGGCAAGCTGGAGAAGCGGATCGTGGAGCTGTCCAGGGATGGGAGCTCCTACCTGGGGCACCTGGTGAGGGAATACAGGGCGTTCATCCTGGAGACCCTGGATAAACACAACTCCAGCACTGAGATGCTGCAGGAGATCCGTCAGATGATTACCCAGCTGAAGAGCTACCTGATTCAGAGCAAGGAGCTGCAGGACTTGTTGGAGACAACCGTTTACTCACCGGAGAGGCTGGGTAGGTAATGCTGGTACACCACACTGTTAATGTAAAGGAGGAGGAGAGGGCAGAGAGAAGAGAAGTCTAAAACAGAGAAGAACACAATAGAGTCATTATCTCTAATCAGTGATGCAAATATTTCTTTAGAAAAAAACTCTCAACCTCAATTATTTTTTCTAAGCTTTTCACAAAAAGAAAGGAGTGGAGAGAGAGATGATGTAACCACATACAGATTAAATATAGCAATAAGTAGTAGTAAGTAAGTACTAAGCAACAAGCCTGGCTTGTCAAATGTAGAAAGTACAGATATTTGTGTATTAGTGAATGTAAAAAACTGTCCCAAAAATAAACAGTGAAGTACTGATCCCAGAAAGTTCTACTTAAGTACAGTAACCACCTTGGTTCCCATCTTTGCAAAAGACGCACTCTTACACAATAAAAAATGGCATTGGGAGTGTGTGTTACAGTGTGTTGTGCTGGTGTGTGTGTCCAGAAAGCATCGTTGAGGCAGCCATGTGTAAGAGTGTTCTCAAGCCCGTGCGTGAGCCTGTGTATAGCGGACTGAAGGAGCTTCACACACGGGCAGGCTCCCTGAAGAGGCTGAAGGAGAACCAGGCCCTGGTCCTGGGCACCACCTCCACAGACCTGGGGGTGACCACCAGCGTACCAGAGAGCCCGGCCATGGAGAAGATCAGTGCAAAGCTGTCGAAGCTGCATCAGGAATACTCTCCTCAGAGGAAGATCAACCTGCTCCTGAAGACCTGCAAGATCATCTACGAATCCATGTCTGTCGGCAGTCCAGGTCTGTTGGCCTGCCTGTCTATCTGCCTGCCTGTATGTCTGTCTGCCTGTCTGTCTGCCTGTTTGTCTGCCTGTTTGTCTGCCTGTTTGTCTGTCTGTTTGTCTGCCTGCCTGCCTGCCTGCCTGCCTGCCTGTCTGTCTGTCTGTCTGTCTGTCTGCCTGTCTGCCTGTTTGTCTGCCTGCCTGCCTGCCTGCCTGCCTGTCTGCCTGTCTGCCTGCCTGCCTGCCTGCCTGTCTGTCTGTCTGTCTGTCTGTCTGCCTGTTTGTCTGCCTGTCTGTCTGTCTGTCTGCATGTCTTTATAACTACCTGTCTCCATGGCTGTAGGCTGGATGAGCCTTTCCTCTTTTTTTGTCTTTGCATGTTGAATGGTGAATTAAACGGACTTCCTGTTGTGCTGAGCAGGAAGAGTCTTCGGTGCTGATGATTTCCTGCCAGTGCTGATGTATGTCCTGGCTAGAACAAATATGGCTGCCCTCATGCTGGATGTTGAATACATGATGGAGCTTATGGACCCAGCTCTGCAGCTGGGAGAGGGTAAACACACACACACACAAACAGACATACACACTATAATTATCCGCACTGTCTACAAACGGGGTCCCAGAAATAGTGTGACTGTGTGTGTGTGTGTGTGTGTGCGTTGTCCAGGCTCGTACTATCTGACGACAACCTACGGTGCGCTGGAGCACATCAAGAACTTCGACAAGCAGCCGGTGACCAGACAGCTGAGCATGGAGGTCCAGGACTCCATCCACCGCTGGGAACGCAGGCGAACACTCAACAAGACCGGCATGACACACACAACTCTACAGGTTGGATATGATCCACACACAAACACACATGAACAGCTCAATTCCATCAGCCTTACACCAGCAGGGAAACATCTAAAACCTTCAGTGATTCTCAAGGACCAGGATAGCCCATCTTTGATTTTGAACCTCCCTTTAACTTTCATATCGGATGTTATGCTTGTTATACTTACATTTACATTTATTCATTTAGCAGACGCTTTTATCCAAAGCGACTTACAGTAAGTGCAGGGACATTTTCCCTGAGGCAAGTAGGGTGAAGTGCCTTGCCCAAGGACACAAAGTCATATAGCCACAGCGGGGGCTTGATCTCACAACCTTCCGTTCATGAAGCCCGCCTTAACCCGTTGAGCCATCTGACTCATCATACCCATATATCTGCCCCAGTCTGACAGTCTCTCTCCCTGTGTTCTCCAGGACTTCATCACAGTGTATTTCCTCCAGGCTGGCTCTGACCCCAGCACTCTGGGTGTGCAGGCCAGCACCACAGCCCAGGAGCTATGTGAGCTGTGTGCTGCCAAGTTTGAGGTCCCTGAGCCAGACATCTACAGCCTGAGTGTCCTGGTGGAGGGGGAGTACCAGGCTCTGGAGCCCAGCGAGCTGCCACTCAGCATCAAGACCAAACTGCACCACGCTGAACCACGCAAGGAGTACTACTTCGTCTATCGGCATGGTAACAAGGGACAGAAGGATGGAGATGGTCAACCGCCCAGGCCACCGCCTCCAACAATAACTGAAGACAGTTTAATTGACATCTGATGTGCGTGTGAGTGAGTGTGTGTGCGTGCGAGAGTGAGAGAGGAAACCTACGTGTATGAGTCTGTCATTAAGGGGTCTTGCTATTTTTAGAAAATATCTCACAAGTTAAAAGAACATGGCACACAATAATGTATTCAAATCTGCTAGTTAAAAGGTTTGTAGCTAAGGCTTCAGTTATTCGGTCCATTTTGTTGCATTTTGCTGCTGCTCTGAATGTATGTATTCAAACTATGCTTTATTTCCAAGATCAGGACCCACACAGTGTATTAGCTGTGTATGTGTAACATTTTCATAAACTTGCCTCAGTGTTACTGTCCATCTGTGCAATGTAATTAAATATTTTGTATTACATCAAGTAACAGGTTACGTTTTACTTCTTGACTTTTGAACAGCAATTCATTTTTCAGAAGGGCACTAAAATTACTTTTTTAAAAGATGGCCTCAGATCCTCTCCTATTCTAGTGAGCAGCTTGCAGGCAGAGAAGCTGATGAATGAGTTGGGCTTTGTGTCATGAAATGTGCTCCTGCATTTGTGACGTTTTAGTCAAAGAGACCAGTGGGCGTTTGTGACAGTCAGAGGGAGAACCGAAGAGCCAGAACACTGACGTCTGCTACTTGTTATTTGCAGTGTGTGTGTGTGTGTGTGTTCTC
Source organism: Neosalanx taihuensis (assembly GCA_030340665.1). NCBI lineage: Eukaryota > Metazoa > Chordata > Actinopteri > Osmeriformes > Salangidae > Neosalanx > Neosalanx taihuensis. The sequence goes on along the minus strand of CM059296.1, from coordinate 12,457,031 downwards.
AAAGCCAAATGTACCAGGATATGTCATGTACTAGGGTCTGCATACATGCACATTTACATCACCAAGGTCTTACTCTGAAAAGAATCACCTCTTTCCACGTTTGTTTCTTTCTCCATCTTTTTCCCATACTTTTCTTTATCCGCTCCAGTTCCAGCACTTTTTCCTGGCTCTCTCTCCACGTATCTTCCTCTCGTCTCTCTCCCAAGTTCACTTTCGACCTCTCTCATCCACCGCTCCATCTCCTCTCTCTCATTGTGTTCTTTCCCTCTCCCTCGCACCTCCATCCCTCTCCACCTCTCACCCCGGCATCTCTCCCCCCTCTCTCTCGTCCCTCTCCACCCTTCTCCCTCACACCTTCCATCCCTGTCTCTCCTCCTCTCTCCCACTCCCATCCCTGTCCTTCCTGTCTCTAACGAGCTCAGCGCTGGTTCGGAGGTGAGCCTCTCCTTGGTTGCAGGTCATTATTTTAAATGAGGTTCGTGATGAAGCAGAGCCACACTATGCAGATGCCTCTGAGCCATTTCCTGGACACCTGTTAGCTTGCCGTTGGCTGGCACAGGCTTGTCAGTCTGGTCCAAACACGGCACTCGTGTGGTTGGACTTAGAGAGTCTGAGAGGGTAAACAGACTATGGCCGAAGCTTTTGTATGGAATCAGTTGGGTTTGAAGGTTTTGGTTGGGCCTGCGTTTTGGCTCTGTCACACTCAACATAGAGATGAGAGGCTGCTGTTTTGTGGGAGCTGAACAGTACCTTCTGTGTGCGTGTGCGTATGTGTGCGTACAGTGTGAAGCACATGATGGATGTTGTGAAGAATGTGCTGCAGGGATTGACAGGGCTATGAAGAGAGCTCAGTTTTAACGAGGCCGGTGTTTTCCTTCCCAGGCACATCCTCACACGAGCGTGGGCACGGAGGACAAAAGCGGTGTCACATTCCCGCGCCTGATCCTGACGTCATGCCTGACCCTTGACACCACATCCTGATTGGTGTCACATGACCCTCAGGTTCCTAACAGGCTCTTAGGTTGCGACCCTGTGTTACGGAATGAGGCACATAATGGTTTTGGATTGCCATCCAAACCCCTTGTTTTGATTTGGGCTGCGTAGGCACACGTACCTGCGAGGGGTTTTCATCATGAAGCGGTGACGCTGTCCAGGCTTCCTGTCCCGGTGATTGGCGCCTCTATATTAAGCCTCCCTTCCATCAGCAGGTGTCTCTCTCTTCTCTGGTCTCACAGACGAGAAGCACAAAACACATCTTACTTTGATCACCTGCATCCCCCCCTGCAAGAGGCGGGCGCAAGTGTGTGTGTGTTTGTGCACACGTAAGTGTGTGTGTGTGGGTGCCGGGGATATATAAGCGGAGCGGAACTGTAGACAGAAGACAAAGGCCGAGAACAAGGACGCACACGTTCCGTTTCTAGAATCTACTTCCACAATCTAGAAGATTCATTCTAGATCCTTCTGCATGACAGATACCAAACCAGCTGGAACTTCAGCCTCGCAACACTGCATTCCATCCAGGTAGGCCAGCCGTGTGCAGATCTAGTGCTCTTTAGATGATTAGTTGATGGTGATGTTGTCCGTTACATGTGTTAGGTGATGGATGGTGGTGTAGATAGCGTGTATAGGAGGGTGTCCTAGCAGGGAATGAGAAGACCAGTGATGACTGACCTGAGCTGCTGTCCTGTGAATTTAGGATGGCTGGTCTTCCTTATCTGATGCTAAGCCTTCTGGGATTGACCCTGGTGACCTCTGGCTTTCCACAACCCCGCCTTCAACATCTACACCGGTAAAAGGGAATGATTTAGTTGAGGCATGCTCATAGAGATGATGTTAGATGACAGAAAAAAATTGACTCACAAGAGACACATTAACCGAGGGACAGAGAATGGTTGACCAACAAGTTCAGTAAAAACTTTTTGTACTGTCTTGGTACTAGGGGAGATTTAAAACCTGACCAATGGGAGATCCTTTACCCGTCCATCTCCCTGCGTGATTGGAGCATCCAGATGATGTCCACACCAGACTTTGGGGCTGCCAAGAGCAAGACGGAGCTTCTGGGAGAGGCGTGGCTTCCAGAGTCCCAATCACAGCTGGGCGAGGCCTTGGTGGAGGGCTGGCCTGGCGACTGGCCGTCCAATCAGGGACGGAGTGAGGAGAAGCGGAACATCGTGGTGGCGGATGACGCAGCATTCAGGGAGAAGAGCAAACTGCTGACCGCCATGGAAAGACAAAAATGGCTGAACTCCTACATGCAGAAACTGCTGGTAGTGAACCAGTGACATCAGCCGGCCAGTGAACCCGCTCCTTAACAGTGAAGATGTGTCAAGTGTCTTTGTGATGTTTGTGGTGAATAAAAGACTGCATTTCAAATAGTGTTACGTTCACATATTTGTTCAATTGTGGAAGGGGGAGACGATTAACATTTAAATGTGGATCTAAAACAGATCTTTTTTGTTTAATTTCAGTCATTGGACACATCGCTTTTTCATTATTCAACCTGAAGCCATAGGATTTTTCTGTTTCATTTAAGACAGTTCATGCGCTGGAATATGAAATAAAGCCTGTTTCATATGAACTTGTTCCTTCTTTTCCTTGATATGTATTATTGTATTAATATATTATTCTGTCCCTAACAGTACTTACTAAAAGGTCATTAACTGAGTCCAAACACATGGAAAATCTTCACATCTATGAGAATCCTGTTCAAAATAGACATTTCTATTCATAACATTTACAAGATATGAAAGAAAAAGACAAATAAACCCAAAGTCTCTTATCTTTTTAATCACATTGCAGATGGTTTCGTTGTACAAAAAAAACATTGTATTCAAATAGGATTTCTTCGATGCACAGTGACCAGACACTATGCATGGTGATCACATTAGGGGCGCTACAGTTTCACAAGCTGTGAGTGTAACTGTACGACATCACAACTAGAAATACATAACTAATACCGCCAAGCTGTAACCATGGCTACACCAGCCTCAAAGTTATGATAGCAAGACACTGTTCAGAAACCCTCAAGGATGATAAAACTGAATTTCTGGACAAACAGGCTAAGCTGTATCACCTAAAAGTCAATTAAAAAAAGATCTGATGGACAAAAAAATGTAAAAAGCTGTTAGTGGCCAAGACAGTGGACTAGAACTGACGAATAAAGGAAGAATACCAAGATCAAATATTTTTCAATACCATCTTGATCGTTAAAAATACTTCCAGAAAATTCTAAGAGCCTCCTCTTCTGGGTCTCCATTACATAACCCCCTTAGCTCAGACAGGATACATGGATATTTTATACAGAAGACAGCCAACCACTGAGACAGATAACCTTCCTAGCGACGCTTATCTTTCCTGTCTGACTTCCTGTCATCATGAGATGACCTCTTTCTGTCAGATCTGCTGGAGACCTTGTCTTTGGAATTTTTAGACTCTCTCCCGCTGCCCTTGGATGATTTGTGGCCCCTCTCTCCTCCCTTCTTCCTCTCTCTTTCAGACGGCCTTCTCCTGCGTTTTTTGTCCCGGCCCCCGGACCTGCTGTGGGAGGAGCTACGGCTGTGGGATGAGCTCCCGCTGGAAGAGGAGGAGCTTCCGCTAGAAGAGGAGGAGCTTCCGCTAGAAGAGGAGGAGCCGGAAGAAGAGCTAGAGGAGGAGCTACTGCCTCGGCTTTTCTTCTTCTCCTCTTTAGACTTTTTGCGGCCCCGACCTTCCTGTGGCTGGGCTTCCAGGTCCTTAGGGGCCTCTGGGGCTGGCAGCTTCAGTGGTGGTTGCTTCTGCTCAGGCCCCTGGCTCGGGGGCTCCTGAGTGGCCTCCAGGAGGGGGATGAGAGGCTGTGGTATGGCCTCTATGGCAGCACTCTCCTTGGGCTCTACACTGTGAGAGGTGGGCACCCCTGGGCTGGCTTGGACTTTTTCTGGGCTCTTGAACTCCGAGGTCTTCTCCTGGTGCTCTGGCATTGCTGTGGGGCCCTGGACATTTTCCTGGCCTACCTCCACCTGCCCCTCTACCCTCTTCCCCTTCACTCCCTCTGCCTCAGTCTCCACCTCCATCTTCTCACTCTCCTCCCTGTCCCTGACCTGCCCATCTGCCTCCTTTCCTCCACCTACAGCTATAGCTACCTCCACCTCCCTAACCTCCTCCATCTCCCTGTCCTGAACCTCCCCTCCTACTACCTCCCCCTCCTCCTTTTCCCCGTCTTCCTTCTCCGCCTCCCCCCCTTTCCTATCCTCCGCCTCTTCCTCCTCCTCCTCTTCCTCTTCCTCCATTTCTACATCATTGCGATTACCTGTCACCTTGACTAGCTGGCCCGTGGGCTTACCCTCCTTCAGGTCCTCAGTCTTCGGGTCCTTCCCCCCAGCGCCAGCTGCGGCCTCCTGCTCCCTCTCCCGCTGGGGCTGGCGCCGAGGACGAGCCTCCATCTTATTCAGGTGCTCGGCAAACGCCTCGCGCCTCTCCTCAAAAACCACTTCAGACACACAGGAAAATACAGAAACAGAAAAGACCATTAGATGTGTGGCACATTAATGGGAGAGTCCAAAAGTAAACAGACTACATTCGGGCCGCAGATATCTGGCTTTATATAAAAAGACACAAAAGTCTCACCATTTAATTTTTTCTGAGACTCCTCCAGGAGCTTGTTAGTGGCTGAGCACATCTTTACAGGTAGATAGAAGATGGGTGGCTTGGCCTTGGTGCGAATGAACTTCACTAACTTGACATTGTGCATATTCCACTCTTCTTGCTGCAAGACATAATAAAGGTTAGCACTGACACCCAAAACAAAAATTCAGTTCATCTTCAGACACGCCACTGAAACCTCCTGAAGAGCTGTGCTGTCATCCAACAAAAACTCATCTTCAACATTCACACTAAATACACCCCCTCCCCCAGATAGTGAGTGGTGTTGCGTGCACGCGGTGTCCATACCAACTGAGCAAGCTCCACTTTCTGCTCCAACAGTTTGAGCTCTGTCTGCTTGGCACGCCTCTCCTCAAACAGCTCTCTCCTCTCCCCCTCCACCCTCTTCTTCTCCTGCTCTGCCTGCACCTCCAGCTTCTGCTCAATTTCACAACGGCGCTTTTGCTGTCAGGAGAAAGGTGCAAGTCCAGACATGAGGAAGCATCACAAGAAGGAGGAGAGAACGTCTCACACCCAGGGAACTAGACAAGAGTGGTGAGTTCAGGGGGCTCCCTACCTTGTCTGTGGCCACATTTGACTCCTGTTTGAACTTCTGTAAAGTCCCCATCAACAGGCCAAACATGCGTCGGTTCCTGTGAGGAGAGAATGAGAGACGCTGGTCAGCGACATCCTGCTAGACATCCCATCAGTCCCGAGGCAGCTAAGCAACCACAGGTTGAGGCTGATCGATCTCTGTGAATAATGAACAGACTGAAGCGTGATCAGACTCACCTCTGTTTCCCTCGCTCATCCATGGTCTGATCTTGGATCAGATCTCGACGCGTGCGCTCCTTGGAGGTAGCCACTACTGATGACTGCAACGCTGGCTGTAGACCAGACGGCAGAGGAGGGGTTAAACACGAGAAGCAGAATAAAGGACACATGCACCAAGAAACGAGTGTTTTGTACGAGTGTTTCGTACCTTTTTGACATCGTCATCGTCCTCAGCGTCGCTATCGTGACGTGAATCTCTCCTGGCTCTCTGGTCTCCAGCCAGCCTATGAAACAGCAGCCACTGAATCACCACATTTCTACTTTTTATATAGCTACACCTCAATACTGTTGATTAACCTGACCAGCAAAGCACCATCGCATCCCACGCTCACCTCAACAGAGCTCCTTCGATATCCCTCTGCTTGGCTGGTGGGCCTCCTCCACCCATTTCAGAGAGTCCACGTCTGAAAGAACATCAAGCCTTGATTATAAACACCAAGCTCAAAGCTCAAAGCCAGCAGTGCGATAAGGGAGATGGATACTCCCGAGGGTTGATACGCAGGTCTTACCTCAGTAGGTTGATGCCTCGCCCCCTACCTCCTCCCATCATGCCTGGGACGGGGGGCCTTCGTACTTGGCCAGGTCTGAGGTGAAAAGGGGGAAATGGTCAAACTAGCTATTCATACCCAAACATTGGGAGTCATATTAGTTATGAACTAAGAATAGGTCTAGTAATTAGAAGGTTGCGGGTTCGAATTCTTGACGTGCACTAAGAAACGTAGTGTCCTGGGCAAGACACTTCACCCATCCCTGCCGAATGACTGCATGTAAATGAGCTGCTAGCCAGCTAGCACACCTAGCGTCAACCACGATAGATCTGACTTCTGCATACTTATATTATTCGTCACATTCCTCTAGGGGATTATAAACTGCTAGAATACTTAATTGCAGATGTGAAATGCTTAGTTTAAACTGTTGCTGTGTGCGGCTAGTGAGCTAGTAACAGACAGGCGGCCGTGTTTGAATAAAGGAAGCCATTTTTTTGTGGCTAACTTGTGAGCTAGCTTCCTGTATTACACCAGTAATACTCATTATATTGTCAATATTTAGCAGGTTTTAACTTACCTCAACTCATTGGGATCCCGCCCCGTTAGTTTACGGATATTTTCGTCGACATTCTTCAAACTCTCCTTGGCTTTCTCCAGCTGGTCTTGTAAAGATCGCACTACCACCGCCATGTCGCTCGTGAGTTTCTACCAAGCATGCGAGCCGCTAAGCATGATGGGACATGGCATCATATCAAGGGCCTGGCACGAGCCTGGGGTCAGCTGACCACTTCAATCTGAAACATGCTATGTAAACATACTATGCACATGCCTATCACGAACATGATCACATCGCAGCCCCTTATAACAAATTACACATTGTGCTTATTTTTAATTATTAGAGAGTAAAGTAGTGGTCTACACAAAGTACACCCAAAGCTGTTGGCCCGGTTTAAAACATCTAAGAATAATTATACTTATACTAAGACCTATTTATCCTTAAAACTCATCATTCAACCCCTGACAAACGTGAACCAACATTCGATTTGAATGCACTTTGCCTTCGCGTAGGGTGATTTAATGACAAACATTAGACAGTGGTATTCTTGCATATCTTTTTATTTATAAGAGTTATAGCATAATCATGTATGTACCAATAGCAAAAGTTGAATTGTTCTTTTTCTGAGCTGATGAACTCAACATCAATCAACTGAAACTGTTTCCCTAATATGGGGTAATTCTGATCATTCCTGATCAGCCAGGTCATTCTGTTCAAAATACCTGAAAAAGCAGAAAAACATGGTTTAGAATGCATCACAACATGGTACTTTCAGTCGTCTATGTGTTACTGAGGCTATGAGGATTTAAATAAAGTTCCTTGAATTGAATGACCATGACACGTTCCAGAAGTTTGAAGATGACGGTTACCTGGCAACAATACAGATCATCAGGTTGAGAGCGGAGAGCCTCTCATCCTCGACACTCTGCTGTTAGGATAAAGACAAAACAAGGAACTTAAAGAGCTGGTCATCATCATCACCGCTCCTGTTACCTTTTATTCCACAGCTTAGTTTGCTTTCTAAGTTTGATACCAGACACACACACACACACTCTTACCAGGCTAGCTCTGACTTCAGAGCATCTTCTCGCCAGCTGTCGTATGAGGGAGTGCGACTCTGGAAGAAGAGGTTTCTCCAGACAAGCCAGCAAAGCATAAAGCCATCTACCCTGGAGGAATTACATGTCAGCATCAGCATTCTAAACAGATTGTGTCATTTAAAAAAACCTATTTTAACTTAGCATGGCAATTAGACGTACCAACTGGGGGACAAACTCCCTTTCTTCAAACCAGTTGATCAAATATTCCAGAACTGCAGAGACTGTGGCCTGAGAAAGAAACATGTAAACACAGTAGAAGAATTAAACCCAGAGCGAAACACAAGAGTGGTAATAATGAAGTCTTATCAAACCAGGCAGAGGTAAATAAGACTGTCAACCTAAATGTAGGACAGCTCACCTGATTTAACCGGCTCACTATACTGAGGAACGGAGAGAAGCCCATCTTGGAGAACCAGGGAGGGAACGGAGAACACAGAGATGAAGAATAACCACACCCAGAAACCCAAAGCCCACATGGGTTCTACCTCATCCTGCACTGGTTAATTCAGAACCTTCAGGGTACCATGACCCTTACATCCTATAGCAGGGTTGGACAATTCCGGTCCTCGGGGGCAACCTTCAAGACAGCAGCCCCCGAGGAACGGAATTGCCCACCACTGCCATTGGGTACCAGCATTATTGTTGTGGTATTTGTTACCTTGGTGTAGTCAAGACCCAAGTCTGAGTCCTCTCTGTCTGGGGGAGGGCAGTTGAGATACACCCTCTCACCCAGGCAGAACTTCTTCCAGCCCTCTTCATCATTCAGCTTGGGCTACGGACAGACCACACAGTCAGAAGTGCAGACAGGCTAGTCAGGTGATGGTTATTTGTACATGTTCAATTTAACTCACCATTATGACATTGTCATCGAGTGACTGGGAGCTCCAGTGCTTCCTATGCTTGTTGATGCTCTGCAAAAATATCGTAACAGTTAACTTCAGAACGTTTTGTCCCACTGTTGTAATAAAGAGAAGATGTATTACCTGTCTAATCTCGGAGAAGTTGCTGATTTGCTGTCGCTGCCATCCCAAACTTGGAGAAAAGCCTTGTGGAGCAGCTTGGCAGCCGGTGACCTGTCCCACACAAGGTACAGATGCACGTTTACACATACAAGTATCTGTCTGCACTTATATCTACATCTTCACACTTCAACTTACAGATGCATTCACGGTTTGTTTGTTTCTCCTTAATTTCTTGGGGTCAATCTGAGCCACGACAACATCTGGACAAAGTGATGCCTCAAGCCTTAGATGGAGATAGACATTAGTCCACATTACTGACACACTGGGGGTGGTGCACACACAACGTGAGACACACTGTCCTAAACAATAGGTTTAGATGAAGAAGCCTACTAGCTAACGACCTGTGTCCAGTTCAGGTGTTCAGTTACATGTATAACTTAATTTAATGACACAGTATTTAACAGTGATGCGGGAGGTGTCACTCACTGGACCTGTCTCAGATACTCCTGTGGGTTTCGTGGAGGTTCATTTGGGTTGAAATCATCGCTCTCCTCGGTCTCAACAGGCAGGAGCCGAGGCATCAAGTCTTCCACATCAGATTTCATCCTTATTCTATGTCCCTCTTTTTCTTTTTTTTATAGTGCTCGTTTTGGCATATCCTGTTTGAAATCACACAATTTGTAATATCTCATAAGTCCATCTACGCTTTAAGCACTGGAGCTAAACAAAACCAACTTTAGCGCCATCTTAGCGCCATGCTGCGGATGACGCGCTCAGGAAGCGCCGCTGTCAGCTGGGTTCACAACAACACACAACATGGCTCACTGGAGCTACAGCAAAATAGCACATCTGATCAAACTCACAGCCCTCAACACAAACAATCCAAATGCGTTAAGGGCAGGAAGAGGTATACATGTTCCCCTGGGCTTCAAATCTTTTCTACGCTGTAAGGTAAGACGTCAAAGAATCCTGTTCTGTATTTACTGGGTGAAATATGCCATCTTAAAACTTTGGTCCACTCATGTCACCGTTGACAAATCGGTCCTCTCTCTGGCCTTAGGTCCCACTATGCATCTAATAGTTCTTCTCTACGACTATTTTTGCATTACAATGCTACAATTGCATAGATTGTAGATCTGAAATGATCCATCCCCCAGACGTCGGACGCTGCTGACAGAGCTCTGCAGGAGAGGCAGAGGCAGCACATGGCACGAGGTCTGCCTAAACAGAAGCCCATCCCAGGAGTCAAACAGATCATAGTGGTCGCCTCAGGAAAAGGAGGAGTGGGGAAGTCAACTACAGCAGGTGCAGGATTCTAGAAGGGAGCTGGAGATATACAGAGTTAAAGTGATGATCTTTAGTACAGTCAAATGGACCTGATACATGATCTATTACAGTGCTCTTTGTTGTAATAGGTAATAGGGATTGATTACGATGTGTTGTTGTTGTCTTCCTGCCAACAGTGAATCTAGCCCTTGGACTCATTGCCAATGACCCGGTAAATAATAACCAGCACTGACTTAGTCGTGTGTATTTATTTGGACAGCATACTTACTCAGTCAATCAATTTATACTCTGTCAACTCAATTTGTACCCTCCTCTCCTAGAGTAAGACAGTGGGGCTTCTAGATGCCGATGTGTATGGTCCCTCCATCCCTAAACTGATGAACCTGCGAGGGAACCCTGAGCTGAACCACAGTGAGGTTCCACTCTGCTACATCAGTGACCTCATCGCTAAGCGCCCTCATCCCTAGAGCTTCACATCCTATCGTGACCGAACATTTGAGCCCCACATTTATTGAGTAGCTTCCCTGCCGGAGCTTTGCGCATACTTCAAAATAACAGCACATCCTTAGGATAGATGCACAGCGGTTACAACTCACCCTGATCCAAAGCGCATGTTACAGAGTGTGAAGTGTTTTTGCGCCCCCCAAAATATCTGTTTTCTTTTCCAGACAACCTAATGGTACCGTTGGTGAATTTTGGGATCCCTTGGTGAGTGCCCTGATCGTTATCACACTATCCTGGCACAGGGTAGAACCAGGAGATGAACGTGATTATGAGGACTTCAGTAGTAATCATTCACCCCCTCTTTCTCAGCATGTCTATGGGCTTCCTTGTGGAAGATGTTGCTCCTATTGTCTGGAGGGGTCTGATGGTCATGTCTGCTATAGAGAAACTGCTACGCCAGGTAAACAGAAGGCAGAAGCATGGTGCATACCTTCTAAAAGGTACGTCCTATCATTATCTCTGAGTCGTGTGCGTGTGTGCAGGTGGATTGGGGCCTGTTGGACTACCTGGTGATTGACATGCCTCCGGGTACTGGAGACGTCCAGCTGTCCATCACGCAGAACGTCCCCATTGCAGGTTAGTCATGTCAGGTCAGCACCCAGGACAGCGGTGTGTGTGTGTGTGTTTAGTTGTTTACCACCCTGCGTTGACCCACCAGACCTGTGCTCATGCTTTCAGGGGCCGTGATAGTGTCCACTCCCCAGGACATCGCCCTGCTCGACGCCCGAAGAGGAGCAGAGATGTTCAAGAAAGTCCATGTTCCTGTAAGAGCCTTGAATGGACAGGGATCAGATCTAGAAGATGTTAAGTTAGGATGACTCTGTGCTGTTGGCTTTTTGATGTGCCCAAATGTTTGCACAGGTTTATTACCCCTGTTCCTGTGCTGCAGGTGCTGGGGCTGGTGCAGAATATGAGTGTGTTCCAGTGTCCCAAGTGTAACCACCAGACCCACATCTTTGGGATGGACGGGGCACGGGAGCTAGCTAATACTCTGGGCGTTCAAGTCCTGGGTAAGGCCAGCTGTCCTCCAATGATTTCATAATCAGGAGAATCTAATAAGGGAAAGGTTTTTGAGATTCAACTGCGGACTTCCCTCCGTCTCCTCCCTCCCTGTTCTTTCTCCTGCTCCGTCCTTCCTGCAGGAGACATTCCTCTTCATCTCAACATCAGAGAAACATCAGACCGGGGACAGCCTGTGGTCGTCTCATCTCCTGACAGCCCTGAGGTCTGGAGACAAGCTTTGCACTTTACCTACTGCGCATTTGTCGGAGTAATTAGTGGTGTCATCTCAGTGTGTTGGGGATTGCTGTGTTCCCAGACCTGATGTTTACCTGCAGTAACAGTTGAATCTGCTTCTGTTTGTGTTCCAGGCTGAAGCTTACAAGAATGTGGCGTCTGCTGTGGTTCAGAGGCTACAGGAAGTCTCTGTTTGATTGGAAGAACATCCAGGAAGCAGTGAACAGAGTTAGAGCCAATTGTAGCACAGTTCTATCCACTGGAAGGAATTGCACTGAAGACTGCAGATAGAAACGTCTATGAGTAGAAGAGATCACATCCTGTCAAGATGCCACTAGGGATGTCTGGTCTACGTGTTATTTCTCTATCTGAGGTTCCTTCTTTGAAACCATGGATGGCCAGTCTTCATCTGGAACAGGACAAGGACACTCCTCCGCTTCCTCAATTTGACCATCCTCATCCATTTACCTACCAACATGGTATAAAGTGCAGTAAACTAACAATATCAGCGGGTATATATTTGATATTCAGCCCTGACATTTCTGAATGATTTCTTTAAGAGAAGTTTTCTCTCCATACTTGAATGATAATGACTCAATGTTTGAATAGTCAAAGATCTTGACTGTATGTTCAACAGTATACATATGAGAATAATAAAGGCATACGAATGGTGTGTGTGAAGTTCTGTTCTCTTCTCCTCTGTATTATGAGTCGTCAAGCTTCATAAGGATGCGCTTGTCTTGATGTACTGTCTTACAAGTAACATCTCACAAGGTATGGTTGTGAGCCTGAAATGGGTTGCTGTTACTATCTCCTGTCACACGGGGGCGCTCTATTTGAATATTGAATATTCTTAGACTTGCAGCATACTTCTTTTTTTAGAGGACTAGCCTCAATGACGAGCCTGGCCTGGTTTAGAAAATACTCGCCGATATCTCGCTCCTTGTCTGTGAAAGAAGTGAAAGAGAAAACCTTCTCACAGTGGGTGGTCTCATGGTGATTTATAACAGATTTATGTACACAGCAATCAAAAACAGTACCTGGGTCAATGTTTCCATTTGTGGGGGAGGAGAGTGGAGAAGTGTGAGTTGTAAGAACCAATTATCCCATATTGATTGATTGAATGGACACAGCCTTATAAATGTATGACAAAATATGACTTTGAAAGAAGTATATCCTTCATGTGGACATACTGTGCACTCCATTAAAGTTCTCGAATATTAAACATTTAAGAAAACTAGGATGAGTAAATCCTTTTCCCTAGCTAGTGAATAGAAGATCTACTTCCCATGTCAATTATGGTTTAAAAATTCACATGTATTATACAGCATGCATACATTATTGAATTAAATTATATAAAGTAAGGGTTTTGGAAAGCTAGCTTCTTTTAAATGACTTCAGAGACCCGTGAGGAGACCTAATGTGCTTTCTGTATCGAATGAAACCGTCAGATCCGCATGTGACAGTGTTTGTCCCTGTGTCAGAGTTTTTGGGACTTCTTTAACTGCGTCTGTCAGCAGTTCAATGAAACATAAGTCTATTGTTATGAAAGCCACATCCTGCATTCCAAAATGAGAAAGAAATGGTTTCAGAGTGAAGCAAAGAAAACATCTGCAATGTTCTTGTCTGCAGTACTTTCTCTCCACACTCAGCTATCAAACATGACTTTCAACCAGAAAAGGGCATGTCTGATATTCTGTATATCGTGACCTTCAAATCTGAGAACAGCTTTATCAGCAATTTGTATCCGGAAATGTAAACATGAATTTCCAGTTCTCAGCCTTGTTTTATCTCACAACCTCAATTCTGTCCTCCTGATACTGTGTAACTTCAGAGGAGCCTGCATGCTGTGTAGTCATTTATTATTTGTCACATATGTGTAAGGTCTATCACACTCTCCGTCTTCGATCTTTCACATTCGTTTTTCCCCTCTCTTTCTCTCTCTCTCTCTTTCTGTCTATCGCTCGCTCACTCTCGCTCACTCTCTCTGTAAAGGTGAAAGAGTTCATTGTGAGGAGGGGGCACCCTGAGCACAATGAGGTGAAGCGAGTTGGTGGGGGATGATCGTTTTGTCAGCAAGGGCATTGGATTTCTTCCCCACTAAACTGTCAGCGACAATGAAGGGAATTCAGTGGAATGAATAGAACCTAAGTGATGCGTTTTAACTAAGGTATTTAAACTTACCAGCCACATTTTCCTTTAAATTCATAGTCTGTGTGTCTTTTCTCTAGATCCTCGGGATCAATAAAGTAATCTGAATCTGAATACTAGCATGAATGAGAAAAGAATGAGTCTCTCAGGATCTTATTAGATAACCATCTATTCTGTACACACCCCTCTGCACCCCAACCCCCCACACACCCCCAACCCAACCCCCCCACCTACCCCAACCCCTTCCAAACACACAGACACCAACACTCAAGTTTATGTGTGTTTAATAGACTACCTCCCTCCTTTGTGGTCATCATCCACCCCCCCCACCCCACCCCCGACCTTGGGAACCCTGCCCTTGCCTGGCAGCACTGAGCGTTGCTTCGTTGCCATGGCAATGCAGCTGCGGGGCTGGTGTCGGGGTAAACAGCAGCAGCTGGTTCCAATTGTGCTGCGTCACCAGGAAGGGAATGTGTGTGTGTGTGTCCTCTGACTAGGAGCTAACAGGGAGGGTGAGTTTGGTTCGTTTGCGCCTGTGTGCACGTGTGCACGTTTTCAGCGAGTGTGTGTGTCTGTGCATGTGTGTCTGCAGCCAGGAGCTAGCTGCACCCCCACACATTTTTTGAGTCATCATTCTTCCTCCTCTGGAGCTGCTAAAAGATCCCAGAGAGACTTTTCCCTCTTTCCAGAGCTCAACCAGCAGCAGGGCCAGTCGGAAAAAAAGTTTTTGTCTTCTGAAATCTCAGAAGTAAGAAGATAACTTTTCATGTGCGTTGACAGGATTAATATCTTCATCCATCCCGGCCTATGATCCACAGCACCATGGAAACACCTGATCCAGGAACTAGACTTCCACACAAAGCAGGATATGCCCCAGTCATGGTCCCTCTTTTCAAAGGCGACTCAATTCAATCTCTACTGTTTTTGGAGTCGTGTGGAGAGAAGCTAAGTGGTGTGGGTCACCTGTGTCTGACACAGCTGCAGGATAAACAAAGGGACATAACTCAACATGACACACACGCAAACATACAAACACACGCAATCGTCTAGAGAGGATAGATTTAAAGAGATTCAGAGGTGGACCCAGGGGAAACCGAATAATTCATGTATGTTCTGGAGAGGAGGGATAGAAGGAAAGGAGAGAGGAGGCTGAGAGGAGAGGAGAAGGGAGAGGATTGGGCAGGGGTGCAGGCAGTAGAAGATGAAAGCTGTGTCCTGCCACCGGACTTTTGAAGTCTGGCTACAGCTGGATGTAGGAAGGTCCATTCTCTCTCTCTTTCTTTTACTCGGTCTCACTCCCACTACCTTGTTCTCACTCTTGTTTTCGCTTTTGTGTCTGTGAGTGTGAACGTGTGTGTGTCTGTGAGTGTGATTGAGTGTGTCTGTGAGTGAGTGTGAATGTGTGTGTTTGTCTGTGAGTGTGAGCTGTGGGACAGCACTGGGGATGGGGAAGCTCACTGACTTTAACTTGCCTCAGGGTTCAATTAAAAATAAAGCTGAGGTTGCTACAGGGATGTAGGCGACAACTGCTGCCTCAGCCGCAGTGGACAGCAAGCCTCTGCTACCAAGTCATCCAGTCCAAGGTTAACCTCCAGATCTCTCCTCACCAAAACTGAACAGACTCAAACCAAGCTGACCATGAGAGGGAGCGTTTGATGTTGCCACAACAGCATTAGTATAGAGTAAATACAGTTGAGGCCACAGAATGACGTTACATGTTCATAAAAGCCTGAACCACACTGTAGTTCACGTATTTTGCATCAATTATTGCTGTATTCATTAACCTTAACAATGTTTGTTTAGGTAGAGTGACCTCCGCCTTGCAGAGGAAGAATGAGAGACTGTCCGAGCCTCTGGCTAAGTCGGGGCTACACACACACACACCAGCATGCACACATCCAACATGCAAACTGCGTGACCAGCGCAGCCTGCACATGCTGCAGTGACATCATTCTTTCTGAGTGGTGATGACACTCACTCAAATGGATGAAAGGATTTGGTGGATTGAATAAAAGGCTGAATGAGAGAAAGTGACATAGAGACAGGATGATTAAAATGGAAGGAGAGGAAAGATGGGGGGGGGGGGGTGAGCTAGTGAAATTGAGTGATAGATAGATGGAGAGAGAGAAAAAAGAAAGACAGGAAAAAAAGCTATGGAGACGAGGCTGTAGTCAGTCAGTGGGAGTCCTGGTGAGAAGGCGCTCACTGATGAAGTGTTCAGTGATGTTTCATGTCCGTTGCTGGAGGCAACTGGCTGGATATCCTAACTGTTATTGCAACAGACACAATGATAGAAGAGCTATTTCTGACCAGAAGTCCTTACACAGATACGGTATATTTAGAGAGCAGATCGTTTTTTTCTGTACCCTTTGACACGGTCTGTACCGGTCTGACGCTATTCTGTTTGTTACAGAAGTGGGAGTCCATTGTAAAAGCGTTTCCTCGTCTGAACAGCCTGCCAGGTGGTGGCAGATGAGGGCTTCCTGACCTTACTGCTTTGCCTGCATTCACCACCTGTAAAATAAGCTGGAAGACATAAACAAAAAACCTCTGGGCTGAAGCTAGCCATGCTAACTCAACAAATAGGTCGTTTGAATCCACCTGGCCCAACTAGCACAGATACACAGCAACTGAACTAATTTAGTTAACACAGTAACTTCAAATTTGACGGCAGTATTTTGTTGACCTTCTCCTTATCTAATCTGGGTTTTCTGATAGCCCCAATAACTCATAACCTGCTAGCTAACCAGTAAGCAGAATGAGGCATGAGATTCATGAGATCCATGAGATGGAGTAATACTCTTCCAGGTAATTACAGAAGGGAGTGACAAGAAAGAGTCATGGCAAACCAACATTAACAGAACAAGCTAATATGCTGCTTGAATGAACAGGACATTCTCAGTGCAGGGAACACAGACAGACACATAGACAGACAAACGGATACACACACAGACACATAGACAGACAGACAGATACACAGACAGACAGATCGACACATAGACAGACAGATACACAGACAGACAGACTGACAGATATGAACCTGCTGTGGTATTCTCAGTTCCCTGGTTCCACTTCCTACACAATAAAATACTGCCTTTAGCATAACCAAATATCAAAGGGTTTTCAAGATACATTGCCCATATCTGACTCATCCATTAACATGGCAATGCGAGACCAGTCATATTGAGGGGGCAAAGTCATATTGCGGGGGCAAAGTTCTTTTTATTATCTTTCAGGGAACGGTGTACTATCATTCGGTAAATGTGGCTATTATTCATGTAACCAATTAAAGCAGAACTGGGAAGGGAGTGTTGTGTTTTCAGTTTGAGATCAGTGAGTCAGCTAAAACACTCCAAATGGTTCAAATGTTAGACCCAACTAGACTTAGATATGGTCTAGCAGACTCATCACTAAATATGTTATCTGTCTCTGTCTCTCTCTCTCTCTCTGTTCCTACACAGCATGCAGCAAGGCAGTCAGCTGTTTCAAGCCTACAGGCACAGACACCCTGCAGAGCAGTTCTGTCTCACACTGAACCCCACTGTTTCTCCTCTCCTCGCCTCCTTGTCTTTACTTTACTCAGCCCTAGTCTTATAACGTCCATCCATAGAAATCCATAATTTCCATCCAGTCGCACTGAAGAAGAGCTATTGCATGATGAACTAAAACATCGTATTTCAACGCAGCCAAAGTCATTTCAGTCGCAGTGGCTGGGCACCAGGTGACATGAATATCTGATCAGTCTAAAATAGCACGCACACTGAGAACCCTTCCTGTGTGGAGGTGACAGGGTGTTGTTTTGCATACAGCTCCAGGCTATGAGATCAAGGCCGGTATAGTACAGCATGCAGGAACTTGTCCAACTTACAGTACAGACACATCCTATCACCACAATATGCATATTGTAGTGAGAGACTTATACTATACAAGCAGATTAAGTAGAGCACTTGACAATACATTGTACTTGTGTAATTGTATTGTATGGCTTATTTGTGCAGTCTTTTATCAGATTAATTTACATGTTATATCTTTTGTGTATATGGTCTAATGGCGTGTTGCATTTTTGCATCTTAAACACACAGCAGGGGTAACTGTGCATGCTGCTATCGACACACATCTCTCCTCTCATACTATGTGGGCTGACCGCTATAACACAGAGGCAGGTTATAGGTTACCTGGGTGAGTGGAGATTGGACAAGATACTAACATATTGACTGGCTGAGGGTTCGGCACAGCTGCTGTTCTATGTGTGAGCCCAGTATAGATCTGATCAAACACAATGGCTATTGATTATTGACGTTTGACAGTCAAACAATGTCTAGGAGGTGTGGCTCGTCATCTGATTGATGGCTTGTAGCCAGTGGTGCAGGCTGCTGACAGGGTGACCTATGTGAAGTGTTTAATCCTTATTTTCACTGCATCAATTCGGTTAAAAAAGATTCTCGTTTTTACAGCAGAGGAATGGTTTCAAACCGCCCTGTTTTGTTAGAGCTAGAGCTTATTGATCAAGCCCAGGTGAAAAATGTGCTATTACCTTGGCTTGGTCTGCATTTCATGTTCTTCTAGCAGAGATGGAGAGGGAGAGAGCGTGTGTGTGCATGTGTGTGACAGTCAGTGTTGGAAAGTGTGATAGAGAGAGATAGAAAGAGAGAAAGATAGAGTGAGAGAGAGAGTGTGAGAGAGTGATAAAGAGAGAGACTGAGAGAGAGCGAGAGAGCTAGAGAGAGAGAGATGAAGAAACACCAATAAGCAGTGAGAACAGTCAGTTCAGTCTGGGCGTCTGCTGTTGGGACTTGGTTATTTTCAGGTTGTTGAGGGCAGCTTTCACACCTTTGAACAGCACAGAATGACCTCACTCTCCATCTACTTTGGAACTCATTAAAAATTAGCTTGAGTCTTTGTAATCTGTACTTATTTCGTGTCTTCTTTGAATGAATATGAATGTCAATGCAGTGTGATCTTGGAGGAAACAAACATCAGGTCCAGCCAATCATTTAGACATGAAGGGAGCAATATTCTTAAAGAAGCCCCAAACCCTTTGACTCTGGGAGCTGGTGGGTTAGTAACAGGCCTGGTCCAAGCTCCTTGTTCCTGTTCGTATTGACAGATGGCAGAGTGCCAACCTACAAGACAGGGATCCTCAGTCAAAACTCCCACACTCTCTGTTTTTCCATCCTTCTCTCTCTCTTTTTCTCCCTCCTTTCATCTCTCTCTACTCTCCTCTCTTTTTCCTCATTCACAGTGGATAAAGAACATCCACGCCTTTCACTAGAAATCTCAGGCTAACACGTACATGCTGCATCTGACCGGACTGGATATAAATACAGCAGAGGCGGCCTGGGCTTTCTGCTATTCCCTGGTGTTTTGTTTAGCAACAATCGCAGTGGGACAGCTGAGCCCAGTCTGAACCCCACACCCAGAAACTGACCAGACAATACTCCATACACATACCTGACAGACAGGAGAGACTGGCAGCTGTGTGTGTGTGTGTGTGTGTTAAGATGTATTCATAATTACAGAGGTAAAATAAAAATAAAAATACATTTTTCTTTTGTTTCCATCCGTTACGATGCATTTCCTGTAATACGATGCCACACGACAATCTGTTATTATAGGGTTGTTACAGGTACACTGCATAGATACTTTAACTGGCAGCTGTGGAGACTTGCTGAAATGGCGCTGTGTTAAAAGGTTCACCATGCCTACAGATTATATTTATGTCATTTAGCAGATGCTCTTATCCAGAGCAACTTACAGCAAATACAGAGACATTCCCCCTGCGTCAAGTAGGGTGAAGTGCCTTACCTAAGGACTCAACGTCATGTTGACACAGCCAGGAATCTAACTGACAACCTTCTGATCACTAGTCCGACGCCCTAACCACTCAGCCACCTGACTCCCCAGATGCATGGTACACTGGGTGTGGCTAAAGCACAAATAAAGAACCAGAGGTTTCCTTCTGTAAAACAGGGGGGCAGCTATTTGGAAATAATACATTACTGACAGGGGGTGAACTGTGAGTCCCATATCCCTCCCCCCTTTCCACAAATCAAGCTGAATTCTAGGGCTTAGCAAATGAGGTTTGGCAAATCTTCTTAAAATCCACCCGTTGAGTGAAAGTAAAGGCTCCTGGGTATGTCAAGATAATGCTTTTTTTGCCCCAGAGCAACTAAAAACAACTAAAATCAGCTGTTCAATGTGACCGTCACCAACAAAACAAAACCATAGTTTTAAGAACCTAATATCCCATTTGTCTGCCTGCCTGCCTGCCTGCCTGCCTGCCTGCCTGTCTGCCTGCCTGTCTGTCTGCATGCCTGTCTCTAAAACACCACACGTGAGGCTGAATAGTCCTTCAAATTTATAGTATTGCAGTCTCAGAATAGTAATTCAGAGTAATGCATATTAGGTTCCGGTGCAATGGTTGTGTAGCCCGAAACCTCCTTAGGGACAAGCATTCTACAGTAATACATATAAATTCTTGCAACATTTTGATGATGACATTCACCAGCTTGTACCACCCGCCACGGTGGGCTATCGTGTTGAGAGATTTTAAAGCGTTTGTGCCCTATTCTGTCCCCACCTCATTATCATCATTACCACATCACAGCTGAATCACTGAACTAGTGAGGCATGCAAAAATCCCAGAAAGTATTCATTCACACAATCCCATAGCAACCATGCACGGGCGTCGGGCCCGCGCACCTCGCACTGCTAATGGAAAAGTTACTGGGGAGAGAGAGGGAGAGTGAGTCAGAGAGAGAGAGAGAGAGAGAGAGAGAGAGAGAGAGAGAGAGAGAGAGAGAGAGAGAGAGAGAGAGAGAGAGAGAGAGAGAGAGAGAGAGAGGAGGGAGCGGTAGAGTGAGAGGGAGGGAGAGAGAGAGAGGGAATGAGAGAGAGAGGGAGCGGTAGAGTGAGAAAGAGAGAGAGGGAGAAAGAGAAAGAGGGGGAGAAAGAGTGAGAGAGAGAGAGGTGGAGAGAGGGAGAGAGAGAGAGAGAGAGAGAGAGAGAGGGAGAGAGGGAGTGAGTGAGAGAGTGAGTGAGTGAGAGCAGGATGCATCAGTCGCCATTACTGCCTGGGATGAGAGGGGAGGGAGCACGGCTCGGATTACACGCATACCACTAATAACACAAAATATATGAAAACAGTCAATTCTGGAATAGCAAAAAGGGCACGCGGCGTCTTGCGTACGACTTGCGGGTCTCGAGGAGCTGCGCGAGCGAATGTTGTGGATGGAAAAGAACACTTGGAATGTTCTTTAGTTCTTCGTGCTTTCGGGAGCTGGGAGCGACCATGTTAGCTGGGGGAATGGATCTGGAATGGATCTGCATCGACTTTCTTTAATACTAAACCACACTCTGCATAGAATTCTCCGGGACTATCCAACTGAGGTTGTATACTTTGAAGATTTAAGGAAGGGAACTGACACATTTCTTAATAATGTAATTTTTTTATCTTTTAGATTTCACTCTGCGTTTAAATGTATTGTTCGCTTAGCTAGCTTGTCTGGGAAGCTAACGCCAGCTAGCCAAGCTAAGCTGGGAAAGGCCCTCTGTATGGAGCTAGTTGATTTTTTTGGGGGCATTATGTCATGATCGGTGTTTTGGAAATCTTTACCTAATTACCTGTTATTTAAATGGTGGGTGAACATAGTTTGTTAATATTGTGTAATAGCATGTAACCAACATTTAATCGGGTATCATGTTGGTGGTGTGATAAGGGGGCTAGTCTTCCTGCGAACCTAACTAATGTTGGCTTTATTAGGATGGGGTTCATCACTACTAACTCTGTAACGTTACTCCGGGTTAGTAGTTGAACCTCGAGTCCAGTTTATTTCGATACATTGAGAACTGTTTTAGTATAATGCATTGGATTTGGCTGGCTTTTGATTATTTGCGTGACTGTCAAAATGTATAGTACTGCAGGTCACCTTTTAAAAGCAGCGCATTTCACAGCATTTTCACTAGAAGGTCAGGGAATCAGTCAAGTGAATCACATCACTTATTTCTGCTTTTCCTGAGTGGTAGGCAACTACAGCCTGGGTGAGATGTGTGTGCTCTTACTGGCACTGTGGAGTGTACTTGGAGGTGATGCATTGCTGCTAGGGGCTTGTTTTAAGACATCAAGCAGCCAGACGATGTAGAGGCAGGTTGGGGCATTTATGATCAGGTTCATAGAGTGGGACAGATGCACTGGCTTCTTTAGGAGGTCAACTAAAACTTGATTGACTTGCTAGACAGTTTACTCAGTGACTGGTACATTGGTTAGGATGTGTATCTTAACCATTCAGCACTAAATTATTCCATAGAAAAGGATAGAAGTTGTCTTTTTGTCAAGTAAAGCTTGTGAGAGTTTGTGTGATACAGTGAGCCATAAGGAGGCGTTTGCAATGATGACTTGAAATGGGAAATGTCTGTATCAGTTCATGAATTAAGTGTTTAGCCTTTGAGTAATGAATGTCATATCTTAAAGACGTTCTATTTTATTTTCTCTGCGCAAAGCAAATCATTTCTAGGCCACTGGCTGTCAAAGGCTGATGTTGTATGCCATTTTTATCCTCGGCAAATTGGTTGAAAGCTGCTCTTTTTTCTCTGACCGTTTCTACGGGTAGGAAGAATTACACGGCAGAAGAGAATCACCGAGCAAATTACTCTCTCGTCTCCAGCAATGGCATCACAGACTGTTGAGCATCCCCAGTGTGTTTGTGTTGCTCATCCATTCAGAAATGCCTGCTTGAAAACAATAGATGCTTTTGAAAATTCTGACCAGTCCGTAACAGTGACTAACTGTTGTAGAACAGCCTGTGTTATGCTTTCATATAAAACATACGCGTCCATATTTTTATAACGTTTCTTCTCTGTTTACTGTTTTTCAGGAAGGTGAGAAACTAGAGGGAGAGAAACATAAGGACCTGAAACAAGGGATTCTACTACCACAAAGGGAAAAGCCATGACCAGGTCCCCTCCCCACTACTAGCTCATGGAACTGGATGGATAGCTGGACACCCTTTCCTCCTGCGTGACCAGGCGATGAGCGGGGGTCTATAATGGCCAAGAACAAGGAGGCGCGCCCCCCAACATTTGCTGTCAGCGTGGTGGGCCTCTCAGGGACTGAGAAGGAAAAGGGCAACTGTGGCGTGGGCAAGTCCTGCCTCTGCAACAGATACGTGCGCCCCAATGCAGACAGCTACTATACCGAGCACACTTCTGTGTTGAGCACAATTGACTTTGGGGGTCGAGTGGTAAACAATGATCACTTCCTGTATTGGGGGGAGGTGCTCCACCGAAGCGATGACGGGCTCGAGTGTAAGATCCAGATCGTCGAACAGACTGAATTCATCGACGATCAGACTTTCTTACCACATCGCAGCACAAACCTGCAACCCTACACAAAGAGAGCTGCAACCTCCAAGCTGCAGTCAGCAGAGAAGCTCATGTACATTTGCACAGACCAGCTCGGCCTGGAACAGGATTTTGATCAGAAGCAGATGCCCGATGGAAAGCTGAACGTTGATGGATTTGTGCTGTGCGTGGACGTGAGCAAAGGCTGCAATAGGAAATTCGACGACCAGATGAAATTTGTCAACAGCCTCTACTCTCAAATGGTCAAGTCGAAAAAGCCCATCGTCTTTGCGGCCACCAAGTGTGACGAATGCGTGGAGCAGTACCTGAGAGACTTGCAGGCGTTCGCTGCCAGCAAAAAGAGCCTGTTGGTCATCGAAACCTCGGCTAGATCGAGCATCAATGTGGAGCTGTGTTTTAACGCCTTGATCCAGCAGATGGACAAAACCAGAGGGAAGCCCAAAACCATCCCTTACCTAGAGGCCTACAAAGTTCACCGCCAGCTGGTCGCATCGGTGTCGGACCGGTTTGAGAAGCTCATAGTGCAGACAGTTAGAGATTACCACACAAGTTGGAAGATGGTGATGAACACCTTGAAGAGCCACCCAGACTACGAGGAATATATCACCCTGGAGGGGACCAGAAAGGCCCGAAACACCTTCAACAAGCACATCCAGCAACTGAAGCAGGAGCACATCAAGAAAAGAAGAGAAGATTACCTAACCAGCCTCCCCAAAATCCTCAACAATCTCCTAAACAATCTGGAAGAGATTGATAACCTGACCTGGACGGAAGCCCAGAACCTGATAAGGAGCCGGGCCGAGTTCCAGTTCTGGTTTGTGGTTCTCGACCAAACACCCTGGTATGAGACGGAACACATCGACAAGACAGATAGGAGAGTGCCCTTTGACATCCTGGACACGGCGGACGGAGAGAGGATCTACCACAACCACGTAGCGCACCTGTTCTCGGAGAAGAGGAGGGTGGAGATGAAGGACCGCTTCAAGAAGAGCCTGGACAGAGTCCACTTCATCAGTCCTGGACAGCCTTGGGAGGAGGTCATGTGTTTTGTGATGGAGGATGAGGCCTACAAGTATATCACAGAGACCGATCGGCGGGATGTTTACGGACGCCACCAGCAGGAAATAGTTGAAAGAGCCAGAGAGGAATTTCAGGAAATGCTTTTTGAGCATGCAGAGCTGTTCTATGACCTGGATTTAAATGCCACCCCAAGCTGTGACAAGATGAGTGAGATCCATGCAGTGCTCAATGAGGAGCCCCGGTACAGAGCACTACAGAAGCTCGCCCCAGACAGGGAGTCCTTACTACTCAAGCACATTGGGTTTGTTTACCACCCGACAAAGGAGACATGTCTTAGTGGCCAAAGCTGCGTGGATTTAAAAGTAGAACAGGTTCTCGCTAACAGGCTGGTGCAGCTTGATCACGGCCGCTCTAATCTCTACTATAACAGTGCCAACATTGATAAAGTCAATTTGTGTCTCCTGGGAAGGGAAGGACTCGCACAAGAGCTGGCCAATGAAATCAGAGCTCAGTCCACAGACGATGAGTACACCCTGGACGGGAAGATATACGAGTTGGAGCTTCTTCCGGTCGACGTCAACTCAACACTGCTTTTCAGCCACACCTGGGTGTCCACCTTCAAACCGCACGGTATCTTTTGTGTTTTTAGCTCCATAGAATCACTCAACTGCATAGGCGACTGCATTGGCCGGATTAGGGCGGAGATTGCACAGAACAGGAGGGAGAGATTCAGCCAGCCCTTGCCATTCATTCTGATACTAGCCAATCAGAGAGACAATGTTTGTAAAAACACTCCAATCCTGAGGCACCAGGGCCAGCAGCTGGCCAATAAGCTGCAGTGCACCTTTGTAGATATACCCTCAGGGGCCTTCCCCAGGAAGTTCAACGAGTTTCAAATCAAACAGGCTCTACGAGGGGTGTTGGAGGGACTGAAGCACAACTTTGACGTGATGAGCCCCCTGCCCTCCATCAAGGACATGTCAGAGACCGACCTAAGGATTGTCATGTGTGCCATGTGCATGGACCCGTTCAGCGTGGACCTCATCCTCTCTCCCTTTCTGGATTCCCACTCCTGCAGCGCGGGCCAGCCTGGCCAGAGCAACACACTAATCCTGGACAAGATCATCGGGGACACTCGGAGGAGGATACAGGTGACCGTGATCTCCTACCACTCCTCCATAGGCATCAGAAAAGACGAGCTAGTCCACGGCTACATCCTGGTCTACTCGGCCAAGCGGAAGGCTTCGATGGCGATGCTGAGGGCGTTCCTGGCCGAGGTGCAGGATGTCATCCCGGTCCAGATGGTGGCCATCACCGACAGCCAGGCGGACTTCTTCGAGAACGATTCCATCAAGGAGCTGATGACGGAAGGCGAGCACATCGCCACGGAGATCGCCGCCAAGTTCACGGCGCTCTACTCGCTGTCGCAGTACCACCGGCAGACGGAGGTGTTCACGCCGTTCTTCAACGAGGTCCTGGAGAAGAAGTGCCACATCGAAAGCTCCTTCATGCTGGACAGCTCCAGAGACTGCACAGGAGCCAGCGAGGACGTCTTCCCCCAGTCTCCCCTCAACCACTCCCCAGCGTACAGCTACTACCCCGACTCAGAGGACGACACGGAGGCCCCGCCGCCTTACAGCCCTATTGGGGATGACGTCCAGCTCCTGCCCACGCCCAGCGAGAGGGCCCGGTACCGGATAGACCTCGAAGGGAACGAGTACCCAGTCCACAGCACCCCCATAGGAGAACACGAGCGCAACCACAAAGTGCCTCCCCCAGTCAGGCCCAAGCCGATCTTACCCAAGCCCAACGTCAAGAAACTGGACCCTAACTTGCTGAAGACCATCGAGGCGGGGATGAAGAGCAACCGGCGGACGCGCGGTCCCGCGGCCCACGGCGAGGACGTGGAGGCGTCGGACAACTACGCCGACCCGGTGGATACGCTCCTTAAAGCCAAGGGCTTCGCCAACGACGACATCTACGCCGTTCCGGAGGACACCCAGAGCCGCATCGTCAAGATGAGGAACTCCTTCGGCGGCCTCCACGTTCTGCACGGCGACGAGGAGAACGGCTTCGACAGGAAGTCCCAGGCGGCCAGGCGGCCGTCCAAATACAAGCACCGTTCCAAGATCCTGTTCAGCAAGACCAAGGCGTACCAGCGCAGGGTCCACTCGGACCTGAGCGACGAGGAGTCGGGCCCGGCCACGCAGAAGAAGAAGAAGGGAAGAGCTCACCGAGGCAGTGAAGAAGACCCCCTGCTGTCCCCCGCTGACCCCTGGAAGGGAGGGATCGACAACCCCGCCATCACCTCTGACCCGGAACAAGATGACAAGAGGATGAAGAAAAAGAAGACGCCAAAGACAAAAGAGCCTAAAAAGGTAACTTGGAATGTCCGATCCACCTTTCTGTTCAATTTTAGTTGATGGGTTTTGCAGTTAAATGGTTGTAATGTTCTAAATCTGTGTTGTCTGTCTGTTGCGCATATAGGCTGCTATAGTGGTGTATGGTGAGGTTTGGAGGATAACAACATGCACACACGCCCCCACACGCACGCATGCACACACACACACACCTCACAGTGTTTAGTCCAGGGACGTGCCATAGTCGTGATGTTTAAGCAACTCTCCTTCTCTGACTGTGATGTCATACCATTGCTTTGGCAACCACACGCAGTTGAGGAATGTGTCTAAGCGTCAAGTGAGAGTCGAGGCTTCTCTTCACTGGCGCTAGTCTACTGCACTCCTTTCTCCAAGCCCCCAAGATCCCTCCAGCTTCTCTGTCGTCTTCTGCAGCCTCTAGTCAGCCAGATGTTACAGGCATTTAGTTTCTAGGGTGGGGAGGAAATGTGCAGACCGACGGAGAGAGTCATGAATCTACGTCTGTACAAACAGAGCTGTTTAGTTCCTCTGCAAGAAATGTAAAAAGAAGGAAACCATCATGTTCCGCATCTGATCTATGACGGTACATTGGAGCCACTTCAAGATTCAGTATGATCTTCAGCTTCCTGCGTAGTTCCTGGTAGAATGCTGATCATAATATCAGTCCGAATTTTAGTGTCTGATAAATCCTTATTTATGTATTTCTAGGTTCCTGTCTTAACTCTTAAGCTATGCCTGGGTTATTCACCCTACACCTGCTCTGTGTACTTATATCCTCATTCATCTATATCTTATTGTGGGAAGATAATGAGGTTATATTGTTGTCCTTTGGTTTGAAGTCTGTTTAAAAAGTCTATGAAAAAGAGAAGGGCTGTCTCTCCATATTAAGATTCTTTTTACCAAGAGTAATGCCACCTGAGTTCTAGAACACTCTCTTCTTTGACAACCAGGACCTAGAATGAGGGAAACGCTTTGGTCTCAACATTGTTACCGACAAGATGTTTAGTCACGACAGTCCTGTCCAATTACATTTCAGTTGGTGTGTGTGGAGTGATGACATTTGAAGAGCTCCAGCCTGAAAATCAAAGCAGCAGCGTTTGTCCTTTGAGAAATAACGTTTGCCTCTCTCTCTCTCTCTCTCTTTCTCTCTCTCTCTCTCTCTCTCTCTCACTCTCTCTCTCTTTCTCTCTCACTCTCTCTCTTTTTCTCTCTCACTCTCTCTCTCTTTCTCTCTCACTCTCTCTTTCTCTCTCTCTCACTCTCTCGCTCTCACACTCTCTCTCTCTTTCTCTCTCTTTCTCTCTCTTTCTCTCTCTCTCTCTCTCTCATTCTCTCTCTCTCTTTCTCTCTCTGTCTGTCTCTTTCACTTTCTCTCTTGTCTTCTCAGCCAAAATCCTCCAAACCTCCCAAACCGTTGTACCCCCCTACGAGGAGGAACTGGGAGAGTAACTACTTTGGGGTTCCTCTTCAGAGCCTGGTCACACCTGAGCGCCCCATCCCTCTCTTCATAGAGAAATGTGTCGACTACATCGAACGCACCGGTAGGTTCATCGTCTCGTTTCGTGTCCACACCCCCCCCACTCGCCCCCCCTCCACCCCCCCACACACACTCCGGATGAGGATCCGGGCGCTCTGAAGCTCCTCGGCCGAGGGAGGGGGGATCAGATAACCTTCCAAATGCATCAACGTCATAACGCATTTAATTACTCACCCTGCACTCTCTCTCCACTGCGCCCGTCCCTGTGAAAGGTGGTTTCATTAGAGCGCAGACAGAAAGAGGAAACGTTTAATAAACGTCCCCAGCGAGCGCGTTGCCCTTTAGCAAGAGGCCTCAATCCAGATGTACAGCGGAGCTGCTTCTCCCAAGGCTGCAGTCCCTGGACGCTAGTCCAGATCTGAAGATATGGGACACAGCACCGTTACCAGTGTTACATTGGTTAATCCTATCATATTTCCTCTGTGAGTGTATGTACAGTCATACATACAGGTCAGGCTGGTATGTAATGAGGATCAAGGTGAATGGTCATATCGGGATGTAAGCTGGAATGGGACCAGTGCCATAGCAGGGAGTGAGGTGACCTGTAGGTCCAGGGGTTTGGCATTGTTCCATAGGAACAGGCTGTAGATGTAAGGAGGTGATAGAGGCTGAAATGGGATGCAGCCAGCGGGATGGTCATATGTGCCCCTGGCTGGGAATGAGCAGCGCAGAAGGAGTGTGTTCCATTACCAGTCGTCTAATCTGAGTGCATCTCCACAAAGCCTTTCGCTGATGAAAAGCTGCATCAATGCTCTCTTAAGCAATGGGAGTCCTGGGGCGGAAATCAGCGTTAAGTATCTCTCTCTCTCTTTCGCTCTCTGTCTCGCTCTCTCTCTCACCCTTCTGCTTTTTCTTTGCCCCTTATGCCTTTTTTCTCCTGGCCCAGCTCTCTTCCCTCCCTCCCTCCCTCCCTCCCTCCCTCCCTCCCTCCCACACAAGCCCCAGCCTCTGCGTGCTAGTTTCAACATGCTCTCCGTAAATACAGTTCAGTCAGACTCTTGTCCTCCATTTCACAACAGAGAGAAATAGTGAGAGAGGGAGGGGGAGAGGGAAAGAGAGAAAGCGTGAGAGAGAGAAAGAGAGAGAGGGAGAGGAAAACCGGGTCACCTCAGCATTTGTTCGTCGAATGTTTCCGGCACATTCTCCTGCCCTGTGTTGGACCAATCCTGCGGCTGCTCTGGGCTGTGCCCTGTGTTGGACCAATCCTGTGGCTGCTCTGGGCTGTGCCCTGTGTTGGACCAATCCTGTGGCTGCTCTGGGCTGTGCCCTGTGTTGGACCAATCCTGCAGCTGCTCTGGGCTGTGCCCTGTGTTGGACCAATCCTGTGGCTGCTCTGGGCTGTGCTCTGGGCTGTGCTCTGGGCTGTGCTCTGGGCTGTGCTCTGGGCTGTGCTCTGGGCTGTGCTCTGGGCTGTGCTCTGGGCTGTGCTCTGGGCTGTGCTCTGGGCTGTGCTCTGGGCTGTGCTCTGGGCTGTGCTCTGGGCTGTGCTCTGGGCTGTGCTCTGGGCTGTGCCCTGTGTTGCTCTCTGGCTGTGCTGCTCTGACTCAGCTGCCATCTCTGCCGTTCTTGTCACACTTTAACGTCACTGTCTCTGTGCAGAGCGCAGTTTCACTCAAGGTCTCTTTAATACTTGGCCGACATTGAAAGGGTTTCTAAGATTTAACACGCGGGCGGGGGCGGGCGGGGGGGATAATAAATCGGGTACCTTAAGACAGACCCTGACATCAGGAAACACACTTAGCTTAGCATTTGAGCGCTGGTGTGTTCTGCTTCGTTAGTATTCTCCTCAGCCCTCCACCGTCACCCCCCCTGCTGAATGAACTGAGGTTGTCTGGCTGCCCTGAGTCAGTCGGCAGTGCTAACCTAGCTTAACCTACCACCACACCAGTTCTAAACCAGTCCGTTTTCTAGCCTAGCCTAGCGCAACTTTGAACTGACCATTCTGGGGCTGAACACGCTAGTATCAAGGGATTGTGGCGTGTGTGGTGTGCTGTTTTCCACCAGCACTGCATTTCCCTCCCTTCTACCCCCTTTGGTCGCTGTGCAGTACCCTGCAGACAGGAGCACAGTTGTGTAGGATTACATTTTCAGGTGATTGGTCACGGTGCTTCTAGAGGATTCAGTAGGCCTGAGGGGGTGAGGGGAGGGGAGGGGAGGGAAGAGAAGGAAGGAATAGAGGGCACAGATAAGAGAGGGTAATAATGAGAGAGAATGAGAGGCGGTTGAAGAGGAGGTGGGACTGGGTGTGTTTGTGGAGGGGGGAGTGGAGGGGGGGGGGTTGCAGTGTCGTACCAGCTGTGCCCTGTGTTAGCTGGTGGACTGTGACTGTGTGTCGGTAGGATGACTCACATCCTGATGACTGCCTTTTCCTTTCGCTCTCTCTGTCCTCCCCATGCCCCTCCTGCCCTGCCTCTCCTCTCTGTCCTCTCCCCCTCTCTGCTCTCCTCTTCTCCTCCCTCTCTCTCTCCTCCTCTCCTCCCCACCTCCACTCCCATGACGCAGGGGATCTGTGTCCCGACTAACTGATGGGTTTGTCTGTCAGAATGCTTTATTCATGAGGCCTCCTCTCCTCCGTTACTGTTCCTCTCCTGCTGCCGTCCTCTGCTGGGATGCAAGTGACAGGGAGGGATGGAGGGAGGGAGAGACAGACAGGAGGCATGGGGACAGTCTGTCTGGGGAGGGGTGTGAGAGACAGACAGAGGGAGGGAGGAAGAAAGGAAAGAGGCACCTTGTCTCCAGCTTGAGTTCAGGGCTCTCTTCCCTTTGGAGCATCCTCCCCCTCTCTCTCTCTCTCCCTCCCTCCCCCTCTCTCTCCCTGCACTCCTCCCCCTTCTTTGCCAGTTTGTGGCCAGTCCTGGGGATACTAGCCAGTCAGTCAGATAAAGTGAGTGAGCGTGTTCGAGGTGACAGTGCTGTCAACACGCATCATCCTCTGCTAACTAGCAGGTCTGGGGTCAGCTCCCTCCTTCTTACATTCAAACTTGGATCATCAGGGGGAAGAAGATAAGTCAGGTCCCAGATCAGGAGCTAAGACCGTCTCCTCCTTCTCTCTAGAGAGAGGACTGGCCACTGGCCAGGCTGTGGGAGCCTGAATGGAGCTTTCACTCACATTCTCTCGTTTTTCTCTCCTCTCTTCTCCCTCCCAGCCAGCAATGTCCCGATCCACTGACAGGTTTTTCTAATAATTTAACTGTGTGTAAATATTTGGGTGCTCTTATATTCAGGCTCGTTTCAGGTATTTTAAATTAGATCGCGTTATTTCAGATTTGAGTTAATCCACTCGCAAGCTTTTCCAGTGAGTAAAGATCGAGGTTTGATGTCATTTTTAGATTCAGGCTTCAAGCCACCTTGCTTCTTGGCCTGTCAGCACCTAATTGTGGGTATGTTAGTAGAGCCAAGCAAAGGCTGTCTCATACACACACACACACAAGTACACAAAGCCCCTGTCTCAGACACAGATACACACACACACAGAAGGGTGTTAGCGGTTAGTCGGCACCACTCCAGGTATTAATTCCTCCCAGGGCTTCTAACTCACAGTAAAGCGTTTGAATGAGCGGATCATTGTGTTAGGCTGCGCTAACGCTCCTAGCCTGATTAGTGTGTGTGCGTGTGTGTGTGTGTGTGTTTGGCACCGTGCAGACAAATCCGTTCGAAACGACTCTTGCTTTTCTGAGCCAGCTGAGGAAATGTCTTGAGAGAGTTTTAGTGGAGGAACATTCTGGAACTGTCAGGAAGTTGTTTCTGATGAGCAGTCAGCAGCAACATAAGAGCTTCCTCAGACACAAGCTTACAAGAAAGTTTAGAACTGGGGGGGGGGGGGGGGTGAGTGGGAGGGAAGTGGGAGGGGAGTGGGAGGGAAGTGGGTAAAGTCAATAAAGTCAATACCTTACTGCTGTACTGTCAACAAGGCGGGGGGGTAGATGTAAAGCTTGTTGCTGGGTAGTTCCGTCCTAAACACTTTTTGATTCAAAGTCCATTGTCGTTACCATGGTGATCCATCCCAGTTTGTCTTATTAGGTCTGGCCGTGGGCTTTAACAGACCTCGCAGCTGTTAATGTTTCACCATAATGCAACCAAGGTTGGTGTGTGAGGGGTGTGTGTGAGGAAGGGAAAGAGGGATGGGGGGGGAAAGTAGAAGAGGAATGCTGTTATTACAGGCCGACATCTCTCCATCCTTCCATTAAATGATGCATGTGCTGTTTTAAAATCCGGTCCATCCATTTGAAGAGCATCAGAGACCAGTTGGTGTGAGTTATGGGTGGGTGGGGGGGGGGGGGGGTGCGATGGCGTGTGTGTGCACATGCCTGTGTCTGTGTGACAGACAGAGAGGGACAGATGTCCCGTGTTTACGCTGATGAAGTCATCTGACCGTGGCTTGATGTGAGCAGTGATTCTGGGGCAGATGATGGACTATCTTATACTGCCTGGATGAGGCAGAGAGACAGACTGTCTGTCCTACCTGGGGCTCAGAGACAGACTGGGGATGGTAGACAGACTGTCAGAGAGAGAGAGAGACCAGCTGGGACTGAGAGAAACACTGGTACTAGGAGACAGACGGCCATCCTCAGAGAGACAGACAGACCGTCAGAAAGACAGACAGGCCGTCAGGGAGACACAGACCATCAGACAGATTCTGGGAGTCAGAGCTGGACTGAGGAGGCAGAGAGGCAGAGAGGCAGTGTAGAAGGGGGCAGCCAGTGTTTATGGTAATGACAGGCTTCCAGCTGTCTCTCAGTAGTGAGAGAAACAGCTCTGCTGCAGGACTCAGATAAGAACCCTGCTCTGCCTTCTCCTCCTATCTCCATCCGTCCGTCCATCCATCCATCCAACCGTCCATCCATCCATCCATCCATCTCTTGCTGTAAAATGTGCTTCTCTGCCAGGGGTGGTTTTTAGGTTTATAGCCTGTTCACATATCCTCTGTGATAACACCTCAGCAACACACACACACAAACACACACACACACACACACACACACAGTTCCTTCCTCTCTTGGTGTCTTCTGTCACTTCTGTCCTTGCAGTGGAGAGCAGAGATTCCCATGCACTCAAGCACACATTCCACAACAAATTGGTTTAAAAATAACCCAGTCTGTTTCAAAGCCATTCATCACAGCAGGGGATCAAAACTCCAGCTATGTGAGAGATACATGAGACAAGACCAGCAGAGGCCAGACCAGCAGAGGCCAGACCAGCAGAGGCCAGACCAGCAGAGGCCAGATCAGCAGAGGCCAGACCAGCAGAGGCTTTGAGCCAGACCAGGAAGAGAGACAGAGCTAGATAATTTCCTTTGGCACTTGTTTGGTTTCATATGATTCATATGTTTCATCATATCCTGACTACCTGCAGCGTCTAGGGCAGGGGTCGGCAACCCTGGTCCTAGAGGGTCCACTGTCCTGAAGATTTGAGCTGCTCCAGCACACCTGATTCTAATGGAGGGTAATTATTAGGCTTCCACAGAGCTTGATAACGACTCTTCATTAGAATCAGGTGTGCTGGAGCAGGGAAACATCTAGAACCTTTAGGACAGTGGCTCCCTAGGACCAGGGTTGCCGACCCATGGTCTAGGCCCTAGACTCTAGGGACTATCACGGTGTTGTGATCAGTGACTGATGCTCTTTGTAAAGCTCTCCCTTGGAAGGCGCTTTGAATAAAAGCGTCTGCTAAATGAATACATGTGGATACGAAGGCCTTGGTTACATTTATACTTGTCTTTCCTACCCTGTTGACCAAGTTGTCCCGGCTTGTGGGAGGACTTGTGGGGGTTTGGGGATCGGATGAGGCAAAAAGTGCCCCCCACCTCCCACCTCATTGGTCTCTCTTCCCCTCACTGTCTCCTCTCCCGTCTGTGGTCTTCCTCCAGCATTCTCTAAATAAAGAGCTGGCTAGCAGCTAGAAACCCTGCAGCTGGTGGGCTGGTCTGGGGTCAGCTGTGTGTTATGTAACATGGCGTTTAAGGTCAGGATGCGGGAAGGGCCCACTGGCCCTGCGTCAGGGTCAAGGCCACCCCTGGAGGGGGGGTTGAACATGGCAGTTGGAAGAGAAAAATACAATATGCAAAGTAGCAAAAGGCTTTGGTGTTATTTGGTATTCAGCTTTGTGTGTGTAAAGCTTCCTCAGGTTGGACTGTTCATGCACTGTGTCTGTTAAACCTAGCTGTGTTTGTGCATTCACGTCTCTCTGCCTGTGAGCTCACATTCTGCTGACATGGTAAAGCACCCTGCAGAACACACACACACACACACACACACACACACACACACACACACACACACACACACACACACACACACACACACACACACACACACACACACACACATGAACACCAGCAGTGTGCAGGTGCATGACAGAGAAACACGGGTGTATTCAGAGAGATGAGCCAGGTCGTGTGCTGTAGTCGTCATGACGAGATGACCCCTACCTGTGAGGCCATACGTACTGGAGAGAACAGCAGAGAGGCTAACGTACTGGAGAGAACAGCAGAGAGGCTAACGTACTGGAGAGAACAGCAGAGAGGCTAACGTACTGGAGAGAACAGCAGAGAGGCTAACGCACTGGAGAGAACAGCAGAGAGGCTAACGTACTGGAGAGAACAGCAGAGAGGCTAACGCACTGGAGAGAACAGCAGAGAGGCTAACGTACTGGAGAGAACAGCAGAGAGGCTAACGTACTGGAGAGAACAGCAGAGAGGCTAACGTACTGGAGAGAACAGCAGAGAGGCTAACGTACTGGAGAGAACAGCAGAGAGGCTAACGTACTGGAGAGAACAGCAGAGGCGAGTGTTTGTGGCAGTCAGGGGGGCCTGCTGGAACTTGCTGGAGTATGGCAGGAATGTGTGCCAAGGGAGGACTGTGTGGGTCTCTATACCCACTGTACTGGGCAGGGTGTGTGTGGGCTGGGCTGAGGGTGTGTGTGGGCTGGGCTGAGGGTGTGTGTGGGCTGGGCTGAGGGTGTGTGTGGGCTGGGCTAAGGGTGTGTGTGGGCATGCATGCTCACACCCAGGGACATGCTCAGCAGCGCTCAGGTGTGTGTTGCTGCAAGGTCGTCATCGCTGCAGTCATGGCCGCCCCTCCTGAACACCCCGCTGGTGGGCTCAGTAAGCGCTGAGATAAGCAGGGTGGGATTCCAGCAGTGTTTCCCTTCATCGCTCTCCTTAATCTCTCCTCTGAAACAGTGCGGGTGTGTCTTATGGTACCGACACACCGCAGCTCATCAGTCTGTGTGGAAGGTTCCAGGTCTGACCGTGGATCTCCTCTCTGTCTCAGGTTTGACCACGGAGGGCCTGTACCGAGTCAGCGGAAACAAGACGGACCAGGACAACATCCAGAAACAGTTTGATCAAGGTACCCAAGCCCCCGTCTGATGGGGTCACAGGTCAACCCCTCATCTGCCCCCACCCCCCTCCCTCCTGTTTTCCCCATCCACTCTACGACCTTTAAATGTTCTCCTTGACGATATAAACAGGATAAACAGATATGGATGTGTGGGCAGTGTGTGGGAGGGGAGGGAGGACAGGAGAATGCCTGTTGGTAGACGAAGACAGTCCAGAGTCCAGTGATTGGGTTAACAAGCTAATAAGAGGAGGTGGTTGTCACACAACAGGGATTATAGGGACTCAGGGATGTAGCCACTGGTGTTGGGATCATTTCTGACTGATATGGAACAGCTTTGCAACTCGCAAGGCAAAATAGTATTATAGCAAACACAAATGTCTCCATTGTCCTGGTGCTGAGTTAACTCCTCAGGCACTCTCAGAATAGCATCCACACGAACGATGGAGAATCCAGCATTACAGCTAGCATAGAGGAGCCTCTCCTGTGGAAGGAAAGAAAGATCCAGCCCAGTTGGGATTCGACATGTTCCCCCCCACCCCGGAGAGAGGTGTGCTTCAGGCCTGGAGCGCTTCTGACCGTGCTGATGGGGGGTCTGCTGGGAGCGGCTCAGGACACCAGGCTGCTGTGGAGCTCAAGCCATCGCACTGCTTTAGCTTTGTAGCTAGCACAGGACTGCCTACGTTGCCGCACTGCTGTGTGTCCTCGAGGAAACGCAGGAAAGGAATTCTGGTTCCTCCTCGTGCGGCCCCTACCTGAGGGCTGCTGTTAACTGGCAGAGAGCCAGCGAGGTGTGCGGAGGGGGGGTGGGGGGGGGGGGAGGATCTAGCAGCCAGAGAGAGGATGAGGGAAGGAGGGGGAGAGAGGGTCAGGCTCAGGAGGGAGTGAGAGAGTGATGAAGAGACCTAGGGCCAGGTAGAGAGGCCTTCAGACAGAAAGTGGTGCAGTGTGGAACAGACGCATCACCTAGTTTACAAGAGCCTCTATCTGGTTTTATCTGTCCACTGGTCTGGAACGATCAGTTATTTCTGCTGTCTCTCTATCCTTCCGCTATCTCTCACAGCAGTACTATTCTCCCTCCCTTGCCGTCTCTCTCTTTTCCCCATGCCAGATGTATTCTGGGGATTTGGCCCCCTCTGTCACTTCCTGCTGGCTGGCAAAGATCTAATGTGACAGCTGCCACTTTACCTTAGGCCATTCTCTCCCTCCCTCCCTCCCTCTCTCTCTTCCCCCCTCAACAAACTCGTTCTCCTTCCCTCTCTTTCTCCCTATCCTTCCTCTTCATCACTTTGTCTCTCATTAATTCCCTGTTCCTTTTCCCCCTCGCTTCTTCCCCACGCGCCTCTTCCCCATGCCCTCCCCCCCCATCCTCCCCCCCCGGTTCCTCGTGGCTCAGCGCAGCCTGCTGACCTCTGTCTCTCCTCCAGACCACAGTGTGGACTTCGTAGTGATGGATGTAGCAGTGAACGCTGTGGCTGGAGCTCTCAAGGCCTTCTTCGCTGACCTCCCGGACCCTCTGATCCCCTACAACCTGCACCCCGAGCTGGTGGAGGCAGCTAGTGAGTAACACACACACACACACACACAGACACACACACACACACACACACACACACACACACACACACACACACACACACACACACACACACAGAGAGACACACATTTACAGGGAGACACTAACTTTGAAAACACAGAACCACACACATGCGCACACACGTACATACATACCAAAAGCGACACGCACATACACACACACTACCTGAGAGGACCAGCTCCAGAGCCCTCAGAGAGAGGGGGTTGTGTGTGTGTGTGTGTATGTGATTTAGCAGGTAACAGAGATTGATGATGTTGGGTAGTGGCCAGACTGGGGTGGAGGGTGAGTTGTTCTACAGTGTAACTGTTAGCAGATGTTGATGTGTGTGTGTGTGTGTGTTGGGGGGCTGTAGCATTACCAGACTAGAAAACTGATGGTTTGTTGATGCTGGGTTGGGATTCGATCGTTTCAATCTCCTTCTGCAGTGTCACCTTCTCTCCTTCATTCAGAATGCGAATCAGAGAGGAAGACTAGCTGATAATGGCCCCACCTTCAATGTAAAATGGGGGGGCTGGGGCCAGGGCTGGGGCTGGGGCTTGGGCTGGGGCTGCTGGCTTACTGTCCTGCATCTGTATTGAGACCTGACCCGTAACTCAATTTTTTCTCTTTTTGGTCTACTGTATATCAACCCCTGTGTGTGTTTTGATATATTCATGCTTGACTGTGGAGACAGAGCACTAATCCTAGGCCTCCAGTAATGTATTACTGATGATGATTTGTGAAACCGCCTGCTTGCAGATTAATGTCCCAGAAATAGGCCTGCCTCCCCCTCCCTCACCCCTGCCTCCCCCTCCCTCACTCCTGCCTGTCCCTCCCTCAACCCTGCCTCCCTCTCTCTCACCCCTGCCTCCCCCCTCCCTCACTCCTGCCTGTCCCTCCCTCAACCCTGCCTCCCTCTCTCTCACCCCTGCCTCCCCCCTCCCTCACCCCTGCCTCCTCTTTTGCTTTCCTCGCTTCTCCTCCCCCCTCCCCACCCGGCATCCTACCTCACTCATCCCCCTACCCTGCCTTCTTCCTCACCCATCCCCCCTCAGCGTATTCTGCCTCAGTTCCTCATGCATGCCTCTCCCCCTCTTCTCTCCCTCGCCTCTCTCGGGGACGGGGGGAGGGGGGAGGGATGTAAGTGCTAGAAAGAAAGAGTGTAGTGAGAAATACTGAGACATGGGGATAAGGAGATGGGGGACAGGTTAAGATGCAGGACTAGAAACCATCAGAGAAGCCATCATGGTGGACGGTGTCCGGGGAGCAGATGTTAAGCAGAGCAGGAGGGAGGCGTCGTCTTCTGGTGGTTCTCCTGCTGCTCCAGTACTGAGGTGGAGGTCCCAGGCTCCTTACTCAGCTGGCCTTCTGCCCTGTTCTCTGGGTTGAGGGGCTGTGTTCTCCTGGACAGCGATGGGGCAGGGCTGCCCTATAGGTCTGTGGTCTGGGTTCTCCTGGAGGCTGTGGTCTGGGTTCTCCTGGAGGCTGTGGTCTGGGTTCTCCTGGAGGCTGTGGTCTGGGTTCTCCTGGAGGCTGTGGTCTGGGTTCTCCTGGAGGCTGTGGTCTGGGTTCTCCTGGAGGCTGTGGTCTGGATTCTCCTGGACAGTTAGGAGACTTGGGTCCGAGCCGGAGGTCTGGTCTGGGTTCTGCTGTAGGTCTGGAGGACTGTGCTGTGATATATAGACCTTAGCTGGGAGTGTCTGTTCACTGGACAGGGAACTACAGTCATTCATCAAGGAAGGTACTCCAGAGCTACCCAGCATAGCTGTTCCATAGAGGGAAGCTCTAATAAAGATATCCTGCGTGCATGTGTGTGTCTGTGTGTGTCTCTGTGTGTGTCTCTGTGTGTGTCTGTGTGTGTGTGACAAGAATGGCTAAATTCCTTCTCACCATTATTTTTGATCAGCATTGAGTTCACTAACTCTCCTGCCCTCTCCCTAGAAATCGTGGACCACATCGAGAGGCTACAAGTTCTCAAAGAGATCGTCAACAAGTTCCCCCCTGTCAACTACATGGTCTTCAAATACATCATCACCCACCTGAACAGGTACCCCCCCCCCCCACCCCCACCCCCCACTCCTGTCCCATTCTAACGGCTAGTTTTATCTGTTCTACTACTGTTACGGTGTCTGTGTTATATTATATAACTGTGGCCTTTCTTTATGTTGATAAATCTGAGCTCTTTTACGCTAAAACCTTTTCATGTTAGCTTAGTATAATCTGTCTTGAGCTGACTTGCTTTAGCTGAAGTGCAGTCTGGAAGTATTTAAGCACGTATTCTGCTCCAACTCTATCTCCATCCGCCTTATCATATTAAAGTCTACTCTGTTTTAACATTATATATTGTGTGTGTGTGTGTGTGTGTGTTCAGGGTAAGCCAGCAGAGTAAGACCACCCTGATGACAGCAGACAACTTGTCCATCTGTTTCTGGCCCACGCTGATGCGGCCAGACTTTGAGAACAAGGACACTCTGTCCACCACCAAGCTGAACCAGGCTGTCATCGAGTCCTTCATCCAGCAGAGCCAGTACTTCTTCTACGGGGGGGACATTGCCGAGAGCTCCAGCAATGAGGGAACCCCTCCTCCGCACTGCCGCAACATGGTGGAGGCCCTGCTCCCCCTTCAGCTCCCCCCTCCTCTCCAGCCCCAGCAGATCCAGCACACACTGCAGCCTGATCCTCTCATATAGCCCCTGTCCTGGGCTCCAGGGCTCCGGCAGCAGGCTCCAGTCTCTCACACCCAGGCCCACGACCAGCCTCTCCAGCCTCCTTGCATCGTTCAGCCAGAAGCCAACATGTAGACCCCACCCCCCTCCTGATTAGCACTACCAGCTGGACTACATCAGAAGCCCACCTCCACATCACTCCCCTTGCCCTGCTCCAGCCCCCTGCTGTCCCAACTTCTGACCTCTTGGTTTCCAGCCTCCGTGGCCCGTCTTCCCCAGGAGCTGCGGTTCTCCACAGCTGGTTCTACGGTCTGGGTGTGGGGAAGGAGGTCCCGGGGGAGAGGGTGGGGGGGTGGAGGGGAGGAATCCCATTTTAAATGAGATGCAACGTTCTCCTATGATCTGCTCCGTTCATTGGATGACTGACCTGACCTGGTACAGGGATTGACCCCTGAACCCAGGAAGAATAAATAAACTGACTTTCAAGCCCTGACCTCTGACCTGTTTCAGACCACAGAGTGGGAGTGGACTGGTCAGTACTGGACTGGTCAGTACGGACGGACACTGCCCCGAGCCTTGGGGGGGGGGGGGGGGGGGGGTCCAACCAGACCCGGATGATTTGCTAA
Source organism: Neosalanx taihuensis (assembly GCA_030340665.1). Taxonomy (NCBI): domain Eukaryota; kingdom Metazoa; phylum Chordata; class Actinopteri; order Osmeriformes; family Salangidae; genus Neosalanx; species Neosalanx taihuensis. The sequence goes on along the minus strand of CM059296.1, from coordinate 12,416,796 downwards.
CACGACACCTTGCAAAAATATAAGGAAAGATATATTTATACTAGCTGTTTCTTTTTATTCGTTTGCTTTTAAGACATTAAGATGACAATGCACGACCTGTTTGAAAGGCTACGCCCTCTGTCTGCCTGGTTGATGTTTTTTATGATTTGCAGGATGGATGGATGGATGGATGGATGGATGGATGGATGAATGGATGGATTCCTTTTTTGCGTGTCTGATTTTAACTGAGGGCAGATGTGTGAAGGACTGGATGAGGCCAGACTGTGGCTGGTCTGCCCTGCCCACACTCCCAGCTACACTAGACTAGACAAGTTCAAACCGGACCGGATCAGGACTAGACCACATCTAGACCCTTGTCTTCTTCCTCTCTCTTGCTGGAGCGTCGTTACTCCAAGGGAGGATCCCGATCCAGATTCAAAATGGCACATCTCTGCGGAAATGCACGCGCTGCAAAGCATCCTGGGAGTCTGAGTTCTGTTCGTTTTGATCTTCTGTTCCTTGTTTGAAAGGTGTTTGGGACGGTGACTGCCTACCTAAATAAGAGATGTTTTCTTGTAGTTCTTCTGTTGGTTTGTTGAACTAAATTTGCATGTCTTTTCGCCACTTAAAAAATGACAATTCTGAACTGTTTAAAGAGAAAAAAAAATGACTTTGAACTTACGATTAACCACTTTCATTCAGATCATATTTTTATCTAACTTTGGTTAAGGGAACATTGAAACAGGGGTCAAATTTTATCCATAATTTTATATTTTTTTGTCATGCAAGATGTCATTTCCTAATATCATATTTTGGTTAAATGTCTAATTGTTTCCCTTAAATAGAGGAAAAAAAGTATATATAAGTATATATATTTATCAGCAGATAAGTTTGCTGATATAGAAAAATACCATCGGGTACTGAAATTCTGTATAATCTTGTTGAAGCTATAATCAGATTTCTTTGTGGTATGATGTACTAAGAACATTTTGGGGGTGGGTTTGAGGGAGGGGAGGCGGGTAGAATAATTGACTGTACTTAATTCCCTTCTATCTTATGAATAAAGACTCATGGCTTCTTTGTAGATGGTACTGATGGTACTTAATTGCTGCATTAGCCCACATTGACCGGTGGGGACCTCATTCTGAATATTGCTATAACTGTTAGCTGTTCCTTGCACTCTCTAACATCTCCTCTACTCCGTCTCACTGTCCTCCCCTCCATACCTCCCTTTGGTATGGGGGGACTGAGCTCTCAGCACTTGCGTGGTCATCGGCCAATGTTGGACCTGGTGCCAGTGGACATTGATCCGAGATGGTCTTCCAACCCCGGATCTGGTCGCCAGTCGGACGTCAGTCTCCCTGATGGACAAGGAGAGAGTTCCCGGTCCTTTTCCTCATCCCCCTGCGTGTGATGCTGCGCCAATCATGGGCCCAAGCCCAGTGACTGCCTAAATTGACGCTGTGCAACCTAAGACCCACGTTGAGCATTGAGTATTGATGTTTCAGCAACTTGTTAACTCTCTCTAGAGTTATGACTGTTTTAGCCTGTGTTCCGCTCTTCACTTTCTCCAACCGTCCCTGGAGGAGGGGATCCCTCACTGAATTGCTCCTTCCAAGGTTTCTTCCATTTTTTCTACCTAGTGAGTTTTTCTGGGAGTTTTTCCTTGTCTTCCTTGAGGGTTTAGGTTGGTTGAGGGGCGGTTCTAGGGGCATATGTGAAGCCCTCTGTGACATTGCTTGTAAAAAGGGCTATACAAATAAATGTTGATTTGATTTGATTTGATTACTGACGTTTGTTTGCTGTATAAGATGCTGCTTAGAAGGTTCCAGATAGAGAATGTGTCTTTAAGTTGGAGGGATAGAAAGATGGATGGGTGGAGGGAGGTGGAGCAGGGTGTGTGTGTGTGTGTGTGTGTGTGTGTGTGTGTGTGTGTGTGTGTGTGTGTGTGTGTGTGTGTGTGTGTGTGTGTGTGTGTGTGTGTGTGTGTGTGTGTGTGTGTGTGTGTGTGTGTGTGTGTGTGTGTGTGTGTGTGTGTGTGTTTACTCAGGTGAAATGTGCACATGCCACCTGTACTAAGCTGTGTAGAGCTGACAAAGGGCCCAACTCAACACCTGTTCCAGAGTACATGACACACCAGGAGATTCCAACTAATCAGAAAAGCTTCCTATTAAACTACTGACATCTTCCTGATCTCTAACCAGACTGTTGGGACTCAGCTAGGGTGCGTGGAGCTGGAGGACTGTTACAATCACCTGCTGTCTAGTTTCCATCAACTGACCTTACATTTGTTCATGAAGATCTGCCTCGCTCAAAGCTGGTGTACAAAATTACAGATTCTAACATCTGCTCTGTAATATAGTAAATAAACGATTTTGAGAAAAATAAATCGAAACAAGTTGTGGTTTTACTCCCTATAATTTTCAAATGGTTACATTATTGGCAGCTATGATTTATTGTGAACTACTCTACTGATCAAAACAGTCGACTATTTATACAGTAGTATCGATTTGGCCTAGTTAGTCTTTTCACTTTCCCAAGCAGAAAGTGATATAATACCGCCATCTGCTGGACAAACATCATATAACATCATTTAGGAGGCCAACATCCCCACCTGGTGACAGGCGCGCCTCACTGACATGAACACGCTGAGGCTCCGTGATGGAGTCAGCAGATGATGATGAACTACATTTCCGAGTGAGCAAAAAAGAAACCTTGTCATGAACTGCCTTAGGAAAGCCAACCAGCTGTCAGGATACAGATGAATTGTTTTAGATGGATAAAGTGAGTATATACGCTGGTTCGTCCAATGAATGCGGTTAAAGTTAAACGCTTAAAAATATTGGCTACCGTTCCCTTCTGCCTCGAGAAAATTCAATGTTTCATTTTAAAGCCTGCGGTTCAATAACCAACTGAGTACATCAGTGAATCCTTAAAAGAGGGTATTTGTGTTAGTTAGTAAATAATCTGTTGACCTGGAGATCTTTCTTCATAACAACCTCTGCTTCCTGTCATCTCCTCCCCTCAGCCCCTCAGCCCCTCCCCTCGGCCCTTCAGCCCCTCCCACCAGCCCCTCAGCCCCTCCCACCATCCACCCTGCCCTCATGGGAAGCACCTCCCAGCTCCAGCCAATCAGAAGCACGCTCCACCTCTCCATCACATTTTAGTTCCCAAGGCAACAGGGCCGTTCCTCTGAAAGACGCAGCATCATCCTCAGCAGCAGCCAACCAGCCAGCTAATGCTAGTGTTGCACTGGTAGAGGCGAACACCAAGCTAGCATCAGCTCCGCAGTGGGTCTAAACCCCTCCCCTACATCCCTCCCATCTCTCTCCCTCTCTCTTTCTCTCTCTCTCTCTCTCTCTCTCTCTCTCTCACCCTCTCCCTCTCTCTGCACCCTCCGCCGAAGACCACTCAGGGAGGGAAGATGGAGTAGAGCAGAGGAGATATGGTAGGTGCTAAGCTTCCTCTGTTTTCTGTGGCAGTGTGCTATAGTGTGTGTTTTCTGTGAGGCTGGTAGATGCTTGTCCACATGCTGCTTTGGCATGCTGATTGAACAGGCTGTTTGATGTTAACGCTGTTAGAATGAGGACAGAGGGGGAGAGGGCGAGCAAGAGGGAGAGGTGTGAAAGGAACAAGAGATGGATACAGAGAGGACAGGCAGCAGAGAGGGAGGGAGTGGATGGAGAGAGAGAGAGAGAGAGAGAGAGAGAGAGAGAGAGAGAGAGGGGCTGTCAGGAGAGGGAGCCCCTCTGTGCTTTTGTCAAAGGGGGCCAAGGCTGCAGATCTGGGGGCTGCCAGACGCATACACAAACAGACCAGCTGGCTGGCACAATAGCAGAACCTCCACCTCCGCGTCTCCAGCCAGATCCCCAGCAGGCTGTGGCCTGTATCCCCTCTCCTCTGCCAGGGGGCTGGAGCCCCCGGGGGGGACTGCTGATGCTGTAGGATAGGGAGAGGCATGTTATCGCTGTGTGATAGGGTAGTTTCCCTATTGCAGTGGTGTCCCTGGATGAATGTTTACTTGTGTTCCTCTTGTTAATGTTTGTGTATGTATATGAGTGTGTGTGTGTGTGTGTGTGAGTGTGTGTGTGCCTTGAATAAACCATCGTTGAACGTTCCTACCCCAGGCCCTGTAGGACTCCCACCCCTGTGTCTTCCCTCCTCCCTGTACCTGCCAGAGAGGGCCAGGACTGACTGCGGATCCACAGGAGATAGAGAAAGAAGGAGAGGCAGGAAGGAGAGGGGAGGGGAGGCAGGGAGGAGATCAGAGGCAGGAAGGAGAGGGAAGGCAGGGAGGAAAGACAGGGAGGAGAGGAGAGGCAGGGAAGAGAGACGGGGAGGAGAGGCAGGGAGGAGAGACAAGGAGGAGAGGGAAAGCAGGGAGGAGAGGAGAGGCAGGGAGGAGAGTGGAGGCAGGGAGGAGAGTGGACGCAGGGAGGATAGGGGAGGCAGGGAGGAGAGGGGAGGCAGGGAGGATAGGGGAGGCAGGGAGGAGAGGGGGGACAGGGAGGATAGGGGAAGCAGGGAGGATAATGGAGGCAGGGAGGAGAGGGGAGGCAGGGAGGATAGGGGAGGCAGGGAGGATAATGGAGGCAGGGAGGAGAGGGGAAGCAGGGAGGAGAGGGGAGGCAGGGAGGATAGGGGAGGCAGGGAGGAGAGGGGAGGCAGGGAGGAGAGGGGAGGCAGGGAGGAGAGGGGAGGCAGGGAGGATAATGGAGGCAGGGAGGAGAGGGGAGGCAGGGAGGATAGGGGAGGCAGGGAGGATTGTGGAGGCAGGGAGGAGAGGGGAGGCAGGTAGGAGAGAGGAGGCAGGGAGGAGAGGGGAGGCAGGTAGGAGAGAGGAGGCAGGGAGGATAGGGGAGGCAGGGAGGAGAGGGGAGGCAGGGAGGATTGTGGAGGCAGGGAGGAGAGGGGAGGCAGGGAGGATAGGGGAGGCAGGGAGGATTGTGGAGGCAGGGAGGAGAGGGGAGGCAGGTAGGAGAGAGGAGGCAGGGAGGAGAGGGGAGGCAGGTAGGAGAGAGGAGGCAGGGAGGATAGGGGAGGCAGGGAGGAGAGGGGAGGCAGGGAGGATAGGGGAGGCAGGGAGGAGAGGGGAGGCAGGGAGGATAGGGGAGGCAGGGAGGATTGTGGAGGCAGGTAGGAGAGAGGAGGCAGGGAGGATAGGGGAGGCAGGGAGGAGAGGGGAGGCAGGGAGGAGAGGAAGTTGTGAGGACACGCCTCGCTAATGGAGATATCACTGTCTGGTCTGGTTTAGACCAACCATAATCAGCCCAGCCCCTGGCCCAGCCCCTGCCCCTGCCCCTGCCCCAGCCCCTGCCCCAGCCCCTGCCCCAGCCCCTGCCCCAGCCCCTGCCCCTGCCCCAGCCCCATCTAAACCAACCCTGCTTAACTTAGTTTGCATAGCATCCAGCCTCCAGCCTCTGGCTCAGACATATCCATTTCAGGGAGGAGTCTGACAATGTGCTTTATGATGGCAGTGTGCGAAAAAGAGGGTATTAATGCCTTAGAGATGGAGAGAAGGGGGTAATGTGTGAGAGAGAGGGAGGCAGGAAGAGAAAGGGGTGAGGGTGGGGCCTCTTAGAGAGATCTCGATCTCTCAGACTGTTAAAGGAGCAGAGGAGGAGAATGACAAGGAGAGAGAGAGATAGAGAGAGAGAGAGAGAGAGAGAGAGAGAGAGAGAGAGAGAGAGAGAGAGAGAGAGAGAGAGAGAGGGGAGATAGCAGGGAGAAGAGGAGGAGAGGAGAGAGAAAAGAGCCAGAGAGATGAAAGAGAAAGGAGAACAAGATGAAGAGGGAGGAGTAGTGGAAAGAGAGGGAAGAGAGAGGGAGGGAGAGTTGGTGTCAGAGGGGAGCAGCAGGTCCCTAGTGTGTATTCTGCCCTCGTATTCCCTTTCTCCTCTCTAAGGTGATGGGGACTATGCTGGGAATAGGTGTGTGTGTGTGTGTGTGTGAGAGAGAGAGAGAGAGAGAGAGAGAGAGAGAGATAGAGAGAGAGAGAGAGAGAGAGAGAGAGAGGACGGGGTAGGATGTTGTACACCGACATGCTGTTTATTTGCAAATCCTAGATTCTATGTGGCTTTTGTTATTGTTGTCACCCAGTGTATTGCGGCAATGTGTTCTTAAAGGTTAATTGAAGGTTTGATGAAAGAGAGAGCCGTGATGACAGAAACACACCTTGTTTGGCTCTCAGACAGCTCATCACTGATGTTGCCAGCTGAGGTAACACTGTCCTAGAATCTCTCTGAATCTAAGATGGCCTCCAGCCATGCCAGAGCAGAGTCAGCCATTATCCTCAGCAATGAATTATTGAACTTTTGACTGGTTAACTGGCTTACTGATTGGCTGACAGACAGCTTTGGCTGACAAAACATTGCAAAGATGCATGTGCGTGTTTGTCTCTGTGTGTGAATGTATGTGTGTTGATCTATATGTGCGTGTGTCAGTTTGTATATGTGTGCATGTATGTATGTGTTTCTTTTCAGTGTGTGTGTGTGTGTATGTGTCTGTTTGTGTGTGTGTGTGTGTGTGTGTGTCTGTTTGTCTACAGCCGCTATTCAGCGGTTTGTATACAGCCGCCGAAAATGTGGTTATAGTAAAGCAAGCGGGCCACCAAACAAATGAAAAATGAAAAATATCAAAATATTTATATAAATACTCTTGGTAATTTTTTCTTTTTTTACTATTTATCTATGTTGCCCCCCTGCTTGAATACACTCACTTGTTTTAGCTGGGCCTAGTCCAGCCAATTTACTTTAATACAGCTCAGCTGAGTTCAGCTGGTTTAGCCCCGCCCACCCTGAAGTGAGGTGGGTTGATGTGGACATGCTGATGTCCTACTGCCTCCCCAGGGAAGCTCCAGCTCTGGATACAGATCCTGGAATAGCCTAGTGGGAAGAGGAGATAGAGAAGAAGGATCTGTGTGTGTGCGTGTGTGTGTACTCACCCACAAGAACTACTGGTCCTGCCAGAACCTGAGTATGAGGTCAGAGACGCCCCTTTTTCTTCATTTTTCCATCTGCACCTCTTTCTCTCCTTCTCTCTGTCTTTCTGTCTCTGGCTTATTGTGTGGGGATGTATGAACTGTGACTGTATTGGCTGGCTGGGTGTGGCAGTTTGTGTGTGTGTGTTTTAGGAGGGGGGGAGTGGCATTCTGGAGATGTTCTATGATATTTTAACATTATTAATAAGTGTTATGGTTCATTAAAGAGAAAGAGAAAATAGTTCATTTCTCTTGCCCTTTCTCTTTCATTCTTTCTCCCTTTATTCATCTGGCTCTTTCTCCCTCTTTCTCTCTCCTTGCTTCTGCCCAAGTTAAGTAAATCCTTTATACCAGCAGACCATTGATATTCAAATAGAAAAATAGAACACATTCAGATCGTCATTATTATTCAATAAAGGCCAGTTTCATTCTGAGGATCCTATTCTAATGATCATATCTCCCCTGTCAAAACTAGAAGAACTGAATAAAAGTCCTGAATAAATCTAATCCTCCTCTACAACCCTCATCCTCATCATAATCCTCATTCTCCAGAAAGAATCAGACTCTAGAATCAGGCTATCGTCAAACCTCAGGCCTAGCAGAGAACCAGCAATGCCTTGACTGTGTGTGTGTGTCTGTGTGTGTGTGTCTGTGTGTGTGTTCAGGCGGTGCAGTGTTGTAGAGTCTCTCCGGTTGTTCTGATGCTGAGTGCGACCTTGAGGTGTCTCTTTCATGTGGCTTGTCTCCTTTACAGGAGCAGAGGTCATGAGGAGACAGTCTATACCACACTGCATCTTCCTCTGGTGCTCTGTTGCTCCGTCCATCCTCTCTCTCTCTCTCTCTCTCTCTCTCTCTCTCTCTTTCTTCCTGATCATGCATTATTCATGTGTCCTGGGTCTGGCTCTGCCCCTTGAGAGACCCACATTGTTCCACTGCTGCAGAAACTCCTCTGCTCTAGATGTTCTGTACAGTACCTTCGCATTTCCTGTTATCATTCCGGTAATCACCACGCCAGATCCAGTCAAAGTAAACTTGGTTGAAGCAAAGTTTGGCATTTATTAGTAGAGACATTGATGGACATCGCTCAGCAGAGTTCTTTTTACTTCCCTGGACGTAAAACATCCGTACCGTCCTCATCCTAACAATATGAGGCTAAGCTAATATGGCTAACTGTATGCGTTTAGGCCAGGCAGTAATAATACAGCCCCCCCTACCTCACTGTAGCTAACCCTGGCCCTGCATCTGACAAGCTATCAGTACCATCTCACTTAGCCCCACTCAACTATGTAGCTGAACACACAGACGCACATCCACACACAAACACACACACATATGTACGTCCACACACACACACACACACACACACACACACACACACACACACACACACACACACACACACACACACACACACACACACACACACACACACACACACACACACACACACACACACACACACACGCGCAGTGAGTCATTGCTGAGGTGGATACAAGGCTGAGATGTAGTTAAAGCAGCAGGGAGTGTTCTGCTCCTGCTGAATGACCTCATCTGAGCACCGGACAGGGAGGGAGGCTGCTTCAACATGGTGGGCTGGTGGATGGGCTCCCCCCCCCCGTGTGTGTGTCCGTGTGTGTGTGCCTTAACGTGCAGTAGAAAGACACTGTGATGTTTGTAAATACCTGCAGTGTGGATTGTTCCAGGCTGCCCCCTGTGTGTTCTGCTTCAGGAGCGTCCGCTACGCTGCTCTCTCTGGAAGCTAAATGCGTCCCTGCTTCTGTGGAGGCAGGCAGGGCTGGAGAGGCAGGCAGGGCTGCCTGCAGGGCTGGAGGCAGGCAGGGCTGGAGAGGCAGGCAGGGCTGCCTGCAGGGCTGGAGGCAGGCAGGGCTGGAGAGGCAGGCAGGGCTGCCTGCAGGGCTGGAGGCAGGCAGGGCTGGAGAGGCAGGCAGGGCTGCCTGCAGGGCTGGAGGCAGGCAGGGCTGGAGAGGCAGGCAGGGCTGCCTGCAGGGCTAGAGGCAGGCAGGGCTGGAGAGGCAGGCAGGGCTGCCTGCAGGGCTGGAGGCAGGCAGGGCTGGAGAGGCAGGCAGGGCTGCCTGCAGGGCTAGAGGCAGGCAGGGCTGGAGAGGCAGGCAGGGCTGCCTGCAGGGCTAGAGGCAGGCAGGGCTGGAGAGGCAGGCAGGGCTGCCTGCAGGGCTGGAGGCAGGCAGGGCTGGAGAGAGCCTTCATCCAGCACAGGGACTTTGTAGAAACCTTCCGAGCTGCTGTGTGCTTCTGACAACTGGCTCTGATCTGGTCTGGGGACCACTGACACAACAACCTGAGACCCTGCTGAACCCAGGGTAGAAAACCTCTGTGTGTGTTCGTGCACGGTTTGTGTGTGTTGGAATAGGTGTGTGTGTGTCTGTTAGCGCAGATGTGTTTGTAGGGGTCTGTGTTTGTGTGGGCCTGTGTGTTGGTACAGGTGCGTGCTTGAAGCTGACTGTTGAAGTGGCGTTCTCCGTGTGACTTGAGGGAACATGGCTGTGCTCTGCTAGCCAGGGGGAGCACGGGCACGGCCTCGTTACACAGCACTAATCTGGCCTCATTAAGGCCTCTGCAGCATCACCACACATGCCTGGGAGTTTGGTGTGAAGACTCGTGAATACTGATGATGAGGAGGGATCTCGGAGTGGTTGTGCGTTTCATGTACCGTAGCTCTGTGGCCCATTATGGACCATAACAGAAGCCTTGTTGCCATGACAGAACACGGAGAGAAGCAGGCCTGTAGGAACAGAGGACTGATTGTGTCGTCATTAATGAGGTTAGGTGATTCATTAACCAGCATGGTTAATGACTAATACTTGTTGCTCATAGGTACCGAAATATAATTCCACAACAGCACAACAACATTCCCTTCTGGTACTAAATACATTTAACATCACTTTTTAAATGCCAAATGTTATGTTGTGGAAATACCATAAAATGTCTGTGTAATTCTCTCGTCATCCATCATTCTGTGCTTCGTGACAGGGTGAGACTGGAGGTATTTCTTAGAAGGATGATCTCACCCTGGAATGACACGCCTCTGATAGGAAGTAGTCCAAAGACAGCTTACATCACTTCCTGACTACGTATGTCCATGTGAACTGTAAGCAGTAGTGTCTTTCACGACTGTGGGTTAAAGACGGAGATCTGATCTCAGATCAGCTCTGTCACTACAGAAGGGTTTCTGTTCTGTTGCTTCGATCCTGCTGGGAAGGATTGGTCTATCTCATTGTCATCATCATCATTATCAGCATCATTATCAGCATCATTATCATTTTTGTCTCTCCTCTAATGGGAGCTATGGCTGTAGTCATTGGCAAGAAGGAGGAGGGATGGAGTGAGAACGAGAATGTTGATTCCAAAGAGGAGTGGCTTTGCTTCTCTCTCTCCCTTTCTCCCTCTCTTTCTCTCTCCCTTTCTCTATTTCTCTCTCTCTCTTTCTCTTTCTCTCCCCCTTTCGCTCTCTCTCTCTCTCCCCCTCTCTCTCCCTTTCTCCCTTTCTCTCTCCCTTTCTCTCTCTCTCTCCCTTTCTCTATTTATCTCTCTCTCTTTCTCTCCCCCTTTCACTCTCTCTCTCTCTCTCTCTCTCTCTCTCTCTCTCTCCCTCCCTCTCCCTCTCTCCTCTCACACACACACAGACACATGGCCAGGCTGACACCAGTGCAATGCTGTATCTGTCTCTCATTCTGTCACAGTCAAGAGAGGAGAGAGGGACTCTGCATCACTCCGGGCCTGATGGGAAATATCCTTCCAGTGTCTGGAATGTTCCGGATTCTCTGGTGTGCTGAGCTAGCATGCTGGGATTGCCATGTTAGGAGCTGTTTCTGAGGTATGCTAGTGGAGGCATCTGATCACACTGTGGGGCTAGCTCGTTAGCATGTCAGTGTCTTGACTGTGTGGGGTTTTGCTGGTGTTCCTACGCATCTGTGTTTGTGTCTGTGTGTGTGTGTGTGGGGGGGGGGTGTGTGTGTGTGGGGGTGTGGCAGAGAAACCTAGCAAGAGGGTGTACACAGTAGGGCTGTGGATGCTGTTGTTATATGGACTGTGTGAAGGGGCTGTTGGTAGAGAAAATAGAATAGTACTGCCTAGTGTGTGTGTGTGTATGTTTGTGTGTGTGTTTATGTGTGCCGCTGCTGATGAGTGTGTCAGGTTTAGGTCCAGAGGTGTGTTAGCCCTTCTGGGGCTGTGTGACAGTGTGTGTGTGTGTGTGGCTGGAGCAGAGAGCAGTCAGGCAGGCAGGTGGGCTGAATGCAGTCAGGCCTGGGGCAGAATGCTGGATCTGCACTTCCACACACTGGCCAGTCTGCATCTGTGTGCGTGTGAGAGAGACACACAAGGTGGAGAGAGGTAAGAGACTGAGGGGATGGAGAGGGGGGAGGGATGGAGAGGGGGAGGGATGGAGAGGGGGAGGGATGGAGAGGGGGGAGGGATGGAGAGGGGGAGAGGGGGAGGGGCAGGGAGACTGTAACTGGGCTGGGCTGATTTATATGTACAAGGTCTCTCTGTCTGGCTCAGGCGGTCGAGGTGTGCGTCTGGCTGTGTGTGTGTGTGTGTGTGTGTGTGAGATGTGTGTCACCAGCTTACTCTATCAGCAGTGGAAGGCTTTGTCAGATGAAGGAGGAGCTGAGTGATATTTCCCGATGAGATACAAAGGTCACAAGGTAATACAGTCACCTAATTGGCTCATCCCTCACCAAGGTTACGCTCTTATTGGTGGGACAAGACAGTAACCGTAATAGCGACATAATCAACCGGAAGCTCTGCTCGTCCCTGCCATTGATTTCCAAAGACACACAGCCTTTCTTCATCTCAGAGACATTAAAAAGAGGCTGTGTGTGTGTGTGTGTGTGTGTGTGTGTGTGTGTGTGTGAGGCTGGTGTGACTCACAGTAGGACAGTAGAAGAAGGAGGCAGAGAGAAGTGATGAGTCAGACTGGGCAGTGCTGGGGTATCATAGTAGCATGGCTAGCTAGGCAAGCTTGTTACAGCAGTTTAGCACAGCATTAGGCTTGGGACTACAGAGTAATGCTATCTGAATGGAGACCAGATCCTTCTCTGATTGGTTAGACCAGGGCTTGAATGAGAGAATAAGAGATGATCTGTATTAAATTAATATTAGATTTCATATTAAACACTGTCTGTGATTAACAGGAATTAACAGGAGAGAAGCCCAGGTTCTAGTATTCCTCACTGACTGACTGGCTGGCTGGTTTGGAAGTCTGTCATCATAGAGAATTAAACAGAAGCTGAAATACAGCCCCCTCTACATCCCCCACGCCACCCCACTACGCTCTGTCTAAAATGAATCACCCCCCCCCACCCCCAGCCCCCCCCCCCCCCACCTCCTTCCTCCCCCTCTTCACCTAGCTAGGTGCAGGGTGAGGATCATATCCAGTCTGATATCAGCAGTCACTCAGGACAGGCTGCTGGTTTCTCCCACAGCGCAGCATGAAAGGGTTGGCTCTCTGGATTAGCATGTGGAATCACCCACTAGGCTTTTCTCGTCATGAATTAAACATATTTGGCTGTTTTAGTCTTACTAATTAATACGCCTATCCCTCCCTCCCTCCTTCTTTCCTTCCTTACATCCACAGCTTTCTGTTGTTGTCTCTCTCAGATAAGGGCTGTTTGCTTCAAGGTCAACATGAATATGAGCAGTGGACTGGATGTTTGTTGCCGATGACTTGGGGTGAAAGATGTCTTCTCCTTTCATGCATTCCTCTCATCCACCTCTCTCTCTCTCTCTCTCTGCCCTGTCTGTGGTCTCACTACAGTTACTGACTAACGTCCTGTATCTTTTTTCCTTCCCTCTATATATACCTTCCTCCCTCCCTCTCTCTTCTTCCCCCTCCCCCCCTCTGCAGCTGATTTCGAGGACCCATCCGTCCTAGTACCGCAGCTGACAGTTGTGTTTGGCCATGAACGTGGTTGCCACCTCCCCCCTCGCCAGTGAGGCCCCCTCCCCCATGATCACCTCCGTTACGCCCACCCTGGACCCCCGACCAGGTGACCCCCACCACCTGGAGGACACCCCCTCCCCAGCCTCTCCAGGCCTCACTCCAGGGCCCAGCCAGGGCAGTCCTGGCCTGGACCTGCCCCCCCAGGAGAGAGACCCCTCTCAGAGGTCTCGGAAGCCGCCTCCCATGCACACGGGGGCGGACTGGAAGGTGGTCCTTCACCTGCCGGAGATCGAGACCTGGCTGAGGAACACCACGGACAGGGTGCGTGACCTCACACACTCCGTCCACCTAGACTCCCAGAACAGGCATGTGGATGTGCACCTAGTTCAGCTCAAGGTAAGGACACACACACACACACACATGCAAAACACACTTGTACATACACTGACTCACACCTCACACACAATAGAGGGTGTGGTTTCATACCTTGTGAACACTGCTGATGTGTGCTGGTGTTGGTTGCTTGTAATGGGATGGGTGTACAAGCTATGAGCTGCTCTGGGCCTCTGAGGTAGAGAGAGCATGGATCTGTATTCACATCCCCAGAGAGAGAGAGGGGGGGGGGGAGAGAGAGAATAAAAAAAGACAAAGCCTTTTTCTGGCCAATAGTCTGGATTATAACTAGCCAATCAGAACCCTAATTAAACCAGGAAATTGATGTGGATCTCAAGACTACATAATCTTGGCCAGACCTTCTAGCTAAAATGGTTCTCCCTCCATATAGATTTTATTGTAATGTGTTGTTGCTCTGTACAATTTAAATTATATAGTTATAAAAATATATGTTCTTTTTTTATTTTTCTGTAGTCTATTTTCAGTCCGGAACAGTGCGTGTGTGTATGTGTGTGTTTGCATGAATGACCTCAGAGCAAAGTGTCATGACTGACAGAAAATAATGAGACCCTCTCGTCCCCCTGTGACCTAGTGGAGGGTTATGTTAGGAGGGTTACGCAGTGAAGTCCTCAGATGGCACTTTGCAGTTCCCATCACCCCACTCTGCTCTTGCGTCACTGTTGACAGCAATTTCTCTGTTAATCTTGCTAATCTCTAATCTCCCATGCAGCAATGTTTTCAGATGCCGCGTTCTGTCAGAACGTTTTATCGTTTTCAGCGATTCTGTTTGGAGTTACGTCATGGGCAGCTTTGACCTCTTGTCTGGATCTTTCACACACACAGAATACAGAGCACCATGTTTTTGTTTATCAGGCTATCATTTATTCCAGCAAAGCATGGATGCGTTGCAGGTGCTCTAACCGCTAAGGTATATCCACCCTTGTACCTTGTGATGCTAGCCTGCTTAAGACACTGCTAACTCAGCTGTGCATGAGGCTGACACTAGCAGCAGTAGCGAGTCCCCCAGTAGAGGGCAGTGTTCCCCCCCAGGCTGCTGTGTTAGTTAGATACAGGCTGCTGCCCCCTCTGCTGGGGTAATGAAGCATTACACCAGACTGGTGCACTGCTGGAACACCAGCTGGGGGCAACTCTGGGGGATGCTCTGCCTCTGGAGAACAGACCCACACAGGGTTCTATATAGAACCAAAAAACACAGGGTTCTATATAGACCAGAACCACACCCAGAGGGTCCTATCTAGAACAGACCCACACAGGGTTCCATCTAGAACAGACCCACACAGGGTTCTATATAGAACCAACAAACACAGGGTTCTATCTAGACCAGACCCACACAGGGTTCCATCTAGAACAGACCCACACAGGGTTCCATCTAGACCAGACCCACACAGGGTTCCATCTAGAACAGACCCACACAGGGTTCCATCTAGAACAGACCCACACAGGGTTCTATATAGAACCAACAAACACAGGGTTCTCTAGACCAGACCCACACAGGGTTCCATCTAGAACAGACCCACACAGGGTTCCATCTAGACCAGACCCACACAGGGTTCCATCTAGAACAGACCCACACAGGGTTCCATCTAGAACAGACCCACACAGGGTTCCATCTAGACCAGACCCACACAGGGTTCCATCTAGACCAGACCCACACAGGGTTCTATCTAGACCAGACCCACACAGGGTTCTATCTAGACCAGACCCACACAGGGTTCTATCTAGACCAGACCCACACAGGGTTCTATCTAGAACAGACCCCCACAGTGCTGCTGTGAGCTGCTTCCTGATGTGATAGTCTAAGAATAACATCCCTGTCTGCTCTCTGCACACCGCTCTGTTCTGGGCAGCATGCTTCTGGAGAGGCTGGTCTGGAGTCAGTGACTAGTCACACACTACTTGGTCTGTGATCAGAGTTACAGGGATTGGATCTGACCCAGGGCCTGTGTTCTGTGGTGGGGGAGAGTGGAAACATTGCTCCATCCTAAGGCTGAGTCATCTCACACACACACACACACACACACACACACACACACACACACACACACACACACACACACACACACACACACACACACACACACACACACACAGACTGAGCACGCAGTCTGAAGGAGCTTCCTATTCTGAGGGTCTGATGATGACCTGAGCTAGTGTGAGTGTGTGTTTGACTGCTGGATCTTAGTTTGGCTCTGTCCTAGTAGCCCCTTCAGTGTGTAGCCTGCATGGCCTCCTCCTTCAGTAGACAGCTGACATCATCTTACCTGGACTGGTCCCAGTCACCCCTACAGCTCTGCCAATAGATGACTCTCTCTGCAGACAGACTCACCTTGCAACGCCCTGCCCTCATGCAGACACAGGCCTCCAGCTGAGGCAGATTCACTGGAGGTCTGTGTGGTTCATTCTGGTTCAGTATGGTTCATTGTGGTTCAGTGTGGTTCAGTGTGGTTCAATGTGGTTCATTGTGGTTCAGTGTGGTTCATTGTGGTTCATTGTGGTTCAGTGTGGTTCATTGTGGTTCATTGTGGTTCATTGTGGATAATGACTCAGACATTCTATCATGTCTGAGCCTCCTCAGCGTTGTGGCTGTTCTACGCTCCTTTAGCTGGGAAAACATGGCTGTATGTGTTGACATCAGTGAGCCAGACCAGATCCTAGCCTTACCCTGACCTCTAGTGGTGAGGATGTATAGTCATGCTAACTCCTCAGTGTCAGAGAGCCAGGGTGTGTTCTAGACTCTGCAGTGACTCTAAGACTGGTACAATCATATAATCCACATCCCAGCCTGCCCAGCGTACTGCAACTTTGGCTTTTTTTAGAAAGGTTCAAAATATATACGTTTGCATCACAATGCAATCAGACATACCTCCTCTCCTCTCCTCTATATTTAGCCAGCCTGAGGGTCCTGCCCTTGACATGCTTGAGAACAACAGGGCAGTCTGCCGCCCTCAATTTCAGCTAATATATGACTCTTGTAGCCCCAGTGTATAAGACATGGCGCTGTATCAGTGTATTACCTCTCTAAGGCCCCACCCACCCACCATGTAACAGCTGCCTGTAGAATGTGGACAGGGCTGGGGACTGGGTTGCTTGGTGACACACACACACACACACACACACACACACACACACACAAACACACACACACACACACTCCCAGCCGCAAGTTCAAGCTCCTCCAGCTTTATTTATACTTCCTCATAATTGTATGTGTGTGTGTGTGTGTGTGTGTGTGTGTGTGTGTGTGTGTGTGTGTGTGAGTCTGTGGCATCTCGCAGCTGTCCGAACACATTTAGAATCACTGATGTCATCCCAGATACGCCTACAATCCCAGGAATTCTTCTCCTCCATTCCTTTCCTCCTTTCCTTCCCTTCCTTTCCTCCTTTCCACTCCTCTGGAGATCCTTACCCCAAGCAGGCTGGGTGGGGTTAGACTGGGGGGGGGGCGGTGAGAGGTGAGGGGTGAGGGGGCACCTGTGTGCTGGCTGTGCTGTGTGTCTGCAGCCTCTCTCTGCTCGACACCAGGGAGCGTCTGTGGACTGTTTCAGGAACTGTCCTGTCTCTCTGTGCTCTGGATCAGGTGACAGCTGACTGTATACAGTAGCATGAACACGGCTGCTGACCCACTGGATTCAGAACAGAGCCACACTGTACACACACAGTCTAGTACTGTGGAAGAAGGCCCTGCAGAACCGCCCTACAGTAAGTTATCTGCTGGACGTTATGCAACAACGTTAACCAACCTTAATCACAGCTGGTTTAACAAACCAGGGCACGTATCGAAGGGGGGGGCGGGTGGAGGGGGTGGTCAGTGCCACCAGCCATGGTAGCACATGGGAGTCACTCTTACACCAGACCTGGACGTCTAACCAACTCTGCAGGACCGTGTGACCGCTGCTAGCCTTGTAGCCTGTTTTGCTGCTAAGCTGCTCGTGGTGTGGAGAAGTTGAACCCTGCTTCTCCTCTCAGGGTAAGGACCAGACTGACTGAACCTTGCTTCTCCTCTCAGGGTAAGGACCAGACTGACTGAACCGTCCTTCTCCTCTCTGGGTAAGGACCAGACTGACTGAACCTTGCTTCTCCTCTCTGGGTAAGGACCAGACTGACTGAACCCTGCTTCTCCTCTCAGGGTAAGGACCAGACTGACTGAACCTTGCTTCTCCTCTCTGGGTAAGGACCAGACTGACTGAACCTTGCTTCTCCTCTCTGGGTAAGGACCAGACTGACTGAACCTTGCTTCTCCTCTCTGGGTAAGGACCAGACTGACTGAACCTTGCTTCTCCTCTCTGGGTAAGGACCAGACTGACTGAACCTTGCTTCTCCTCTCTGGGTAAGGACCAGACTGACTGAACCGTCCTTCTCCTCTCTGGGTAAGGACCAGACTGACAGCCCTGCTAGGAGGTCCTGTGAATGAATGGATTCTGAAGGTTGTCGGTCAGCCACAGTTTGTATTTTTCTCATTGAAATGATCTTACAATTAACACGTGTGTGGACTTGAGTGTGTTTTGGGTATGTGTTTTAGTTTTGTGCGTGTGTGTGTGTGGACTTGAATGTGTTTCGTGTATGTGTTTTAGTTTTGTGCGTGCGTGTGTGTCTGTGTGTGTGTGTATGATCTGATGTCTAAGCAGTTCAGTGACAGATTCAGGAACCGCTGTTAGAATGACATGTGCTTCTTTAGTAACTTCCAACACTTGACCAGTCAGCCTAGCCTTCCTGCTCAGGATATCTGTATGGCAGGGTACAATCACAGCAGCTCAGATAGACTGTTGCTTAGTTACTGGTGCCTTGGCTAACAGTATGCACCTCTGCAACACTAGACAGATAAATTTATTAGCCTTGAGTGAGTGAGTGAGTGAGTGTGTGTGTGTGTGTGTGCATGCGTGTGTGTGTGATGGGTCAAAGACGAGCTGCCCCGCTATGTGTTTGACCTACATTCAGGGATGCCACTGGGTTTATTTGCGGAGCAGGAAGTACCCGTGCCAAGATCTTGCCTGCTCTCCCAAAGGTGCTCTGTCGTTAGGGTGTTGTTATGACGACACCTTAGAGACGGCAGCTGGGGTGCTTAAGGTTAAAGTACAGGAACAGGACTGGAGTCAGTTTAAGGGTTTGGGAGATTTACAGGTGTATTTAATTTGTCTGAATTGGTGCTGAAGGGAGTGAAGGAAAGCAAGTGACCAACTGCCAGTACAGCTAATTAGTTTGTTGACTTAGAGTTACAGTTGATATTCAGAACACCTGACCCCTTGGACTTACTTTGTTTGACTTTACATGTAATCTCGCCGTGCAAATAATGTGGTTTATGGTCCAACATTATGGTCTTGTTGTGGTCTGTTGTGGTTCTGTTATGGTCTTGTTATGGTCCTCATGTTGTTCTGCTGTGGTCCTCTTGTGGTCCTGTTGGTCTGTTGTGGTCCTGTTGTGGTCCTCTTGTGGTCCTGTTGGTCTGTTGTGGTCCTGTTGTGGTCCTGTTGTCATCCTGTTGTGGTCCTGTTGTGGTCCTGTTGTGGTCCTGTTGTGGTCCTGTTGGTCTGTTGTGGTCCTGTTGTGGTCCTCTTGTTGTCCTGTTGTGGTCCTGTTGTTCTGTTATGGTCCTGCCTCACAACAAGACAGTGTTCTGCTCATCAGAAGCTCAGTTCTGGTCAGGGCTGCAGGTTGTGAACCTGCTTCCACCAGACTGCTGTCTGAGGGCGTGCTACTAACTGAAGGACAGCCTCTCTCCTCAGGCGACTGCTCTGTAGTGAGGGACTTTGTGTGTGTGAGTTCATGTGTGTGTGTGTTGTGTGTGTGTCATCCCTCAGGATCAGGCAGCAGCTGATGTCAGCACTGTCCACAGGCAAGGTGGTCCGTAGAGGTGAAAGGTCATCCAAGCCCAGTTGGCTGACCAAACACACATAAACACATATGTCTGTCTTACATGAGCTACAGCCTTCACAGGGAAAACAACACAATTGTTGTCACTAGGATGACTCAGTCAGGACTTGACAGGCCAGTCAGAAGAGGGTTCCAGCCCAGGAGTCTGACTGTCTGGTGGGCCAGTTTGACCTCCCGCTGGCTGGTTTTACTATGGCTGAAATTAGTTCTTTAATATCAACCCCCAATCCACCACCCCCTCCTCTTATCCTTATCCTTAAAATGATATGTGGTCTCTGGGTCAGGCTTTGAGCCAGTAAGGGAGGTGACGGCTAGGACCAAACACAGCCAGGGACAGGTCTCCTGTTACAGTGGGACCTCGCATTGACAAGCTGTTACTGGTCATACTGTATACTGTCAGCTTTCTGTGTCCATTTGAGGGTGGAGTATTGAGATACACTTGAGTAAATCTCTTAGTCCTAGCATGTGTCATTACACGTACTTGTTACCTTATTGGTCTGCTTGTCAAATGCTGTGTGGCGGTAGGGGGCTGGGAGGGGCTGGGAGGGGCTGGGAGGGGCTGGGAGGGGCTGGGAGGGGCTGGGAGGGGTTGGGAGGGGCTGGGAGGGGCTGGGAGGGGCTGGGAGGGGCTGGGAGGGGCTGGGAGGGGCTGGGAGGGGCTTGGAGGGGCTGTGAGGGGCTGGGAGGGGCTGGGAGGAGGTTGGGAGGGGCTGGGAGGGGCTGGGAGGGGCTTGGAGGGGCTGTGAGGGGCTGGGAGGGGCTGGGAGGGGCTGGGAGGGGCTGGGAGGAGGTTGGAAGGGGCTGGGAGGGGCTGGGAGGAGGTTGGGAGGGGCTGGGAGGAGGTTGGGAGGGGCTGGGAGGGGCTGGGAGGGGCTGGGAGGGGCTGGGAGGGGCTGGGAGGGGCTGGGAGGAGGTTGGAAGGGGCTGGGAGGGGCTGGGAGGAGGTTGGGAGGGGCTGGGAGGAGCTGGGAGGGGCTGGGAGGGGCTGGGAGGGGCTGGGAGGGGCTGGGAGGAGGTTGGAAGGGGCTGGGAGGGGCTGGGAGGGGCTTGGAGGGGCTGTGAGGGGCTGGGAGTGGTTAGGAAGGGCTGGGAAGGGTTAGGAGGGGCTGGGAGGGGCTGGGTTGACCCGTCTTGACCAGATCTGCCATGCTGGAAGTGGTACAGGAGAACAGCACAGATTCTGTTCAAACCAGATTCAAGGCGTGCCTTGAGTCAAACAAAGCACTTTCCTGTCAGTGTCATCAAGCACGCTGTCCTGGGCTCCATGTGGGATTGACTCATGTCTCAGTGAGTTCTGCTTCCTCTGAGGACCCTCTTAGTCTGTCAGTCTGTCTGTCTGTCTCTCTGTCAGTCTGTCTGTCTGTCTGTCTGTCTGTCTGTCTCTCTGTCTGTCTGTCTGTCTGTCTGTCAGTCAGTCAGTCTGTCAGTCTGTCAGTCTGTCAGTCTGTCAGTCTGTCTGTCTGTCTGTCAGTCAGTCAGTCAGTCTGTCTGTCAGTCAGTCTGTCAGTCTGTCTGTCAGTCAGTCTGTCTGTCTGTCTGTCTGTCTCTCTGTCAGTCTGTCTGTCTGTCAGTCTGTCAGTCTGTCAGTCAGTCAGTCTGTCAGTCTGTCAGTCTGTCTGTCTGTCAGTCTGTCAGTCTGTCAGTCTGTCAGTCTGTCAGTCTGTCTGTCAGTCTGTCAGTCTGTCAGTCTGTCAGTCTGTCAGTCAGTCTGTCAGTCTGTCAGTCTGTCAGTCTGTCTGTCTGTCAGTCTGTCAGTCTGTCAGTCTGTCTGTCAGTCTGTCAGTCTGTCAGTCTGTCAGTCTGTCAGTCTGTCAGTCAGTCTGTCAGTCTGTCTGTCTCTCTGTCAGTCTGTCTGTCTGTCGTCTGTCAGTCTGTCAGTCTGTTTGTCAGTCTGTCAGTCTGTCAGTCTGTCAGTCTGTCAGTCTGTCAGTCTGTCAGTCTGTCAGTGTCAGTCTGTCTGTCTGTGCTGTGTAGCTGCTGTTAGGACATCAGGACAGAACACAGCTTGCCAAGATGGTCACAAGCTGCTTGATGAGTTGGATGTGGAATAGTTATAGTAGTGGATTCATTTAGCAGACGCTTTCATCCCAAATGACCTACAGAGGGCAGGGGTGGGATTTGAACCTGTGACCTGGATAACCTGGAGCTAGTAGGTAGAGTTGGAACGTACTCACTTCTGGTTTTGCTTGAATTGTTGCTTGAAATTGTCCCCTTGTGTTTGTGTGTGTGTGTGTGAATGTGTGTGTGTGTGTGTGTGTGTGAATGTGTGTGTGTGTGTCCAGGACATCTGTGAGGACATCTCTGACCACGTGGAGCAGATCCACGCCCTGCTGGAGACAGAGTTCTCCCTGAAGCTGCTGTCCTACTCAGTGAGCATCATCGTTGATATCCGCAGCGTGCAGCTGCTGTGGCACCAGCTCAGGGTGTCTGTCCTGGTGCTGAAGGAGAGGCTGCTGCAGGGCCTCCAGGACTCCAACGGAAACTACACCAGGCAGACCGACATCCTGCAGGCCTTCTCTCAGGATCATGACCAGGTTAGAAACTACACTACCCACAATGCAACCTCGCAACCTTAAAGCTGCTGTTGGATTTGTGAATCTTAACTGGTCATATCATGACAGACTGATGCCACCTTGTGGAACACACAAGAATAACAATAACTACAATGAAATAAAACAACTTCTTTATAACATTATATATACCTGTATATACATTATATACAAAGGAGTTTCCCTACGGATCAATAAAGTAATCTGAATCTGAATTATCTCCGGATAACATGTTGAATACATCCTGATACAATGTTGGAACAATATGACAACAATTTAAAATGTGATTTGGGCAAAGTTAATAATAATGAATCTAATAAAACTTAATGACAAAAATACTAAACCTCCACAAGAACTGCCTTTTTATGTGACTTATTTCAGACTGTATGAAGCCATGGCGTGAATAGCTTCTAGATCATTCCTAACAATATTTCAGTCACAAACGTATCTCAACCTGACCACGAGTCTCCTGTGTCTGCAGACCCGCCTGGACGCGCTGACAGAGGTGGACGACTGTGGTCAGCTGACCATCAAGTGCAGCCAGGACTACTTCTCCCTGGACTGTGGGATCACTGCGTACGAGCTGAGCGACTACAGCCCCAGTGACGACCCCGAGGGCCGAGGCCCGGGCCAGGAGGCCTCGCAGGAGGCCCAGCAGGCCCAGGAGGGGAGGTGTCCCTACCCTGAGCTCCAGCGAGACTTCCCAGAGCTCCTCCAGAGCGTCGACCTCCTCACCATCGCCGCCGAGAACCTGTCCTCCAATCAGGGGCTCGTCTCCAAAGAGAGGGTGGAAAAAGACGACAACTTTCAGACCGTGCCCACAATGCACTGCGGTAGTAGTGGTACGCCCCAAAGCGAGAGTTCGCTCTCCAAGCGTCCTCTCCAGGGGGTGGTGAGCAGCGAAGTGTCCCCCACCCAGCCCTCCCTTCCCCCCAAGAGGGCCATGTACCTGGAGGGTGAGGACCTCCACTACACCCACCCAGGGGGCAGCTTCCACAGAGCGAGCCTGCCACTGGGCCTCCAGTTCCAGGCCGAGCTCAGCCGGAGCACCCCCTCCCTCCTGGATCCTCCTGATCGCTCTAAGTTCTGGCTGGAGCTGGACAGCGTGTACCCCAATGCAAACGCCAGCCAATCCTACGAGAGCCTGCAAATTATGAACGGCAAGAACCTTCAGAGGAGCCGACAGCATAGCCTGAAGGAGGGGCCCAAACCAGGGGGGGTCACAGCCCCGTTCCCCCTGCAGAGGAGCATCTCCGAGGCTGGCCGGGACAGCTGCCTGTCCCAGGACACGCCTGCCTCCAGAGAGGCAGCTCCGGGGCGAAAGCCCCAGAGTGACCAGGACAGCCCCCTTCCCTCCCCTCTCAGAGACCCCACCTCCTCAGACCAGGAGAGCCAGAGTGACGGCTCTTCCCCCTGCCCCCCCACCAAGGCTGCAGTTTGGATCCTCAGGCAGAGAGAGCTCCAGGGGCCCCAGGTGCAGGCGGGGGCCAGCCCAGAAAGGGAGCGCTGGTACGGGTCAGAGGAGTTCCTGGCCCTGCCTGCCCAGCTCCGGAAGACAGAGATGCTGGCCATGAAGCTGGAGAGCCTGGCTCAGGCCATCCCCTGGGTAAGCACACACAGGCAGTCTGTTTCTGTGGTTGGAATGGAAGAAATCTGCTGTCCACTTGGAACCAGAGAAAATAGAGAAAAAGCTTGAAAATACTTGTGTGTTGATTAATCTTGGCTACAAGTGTTACTAATGTCTCCATTGTCTCCATAATGTCAGTCAAACAATTCATTATTAAATCAACCAGAGACCTGGCTAGTTAATCTCCCACATCCCACATCCCAATTTACGATGGCTTAGTCTGACCCTGAATCTGTGTGTTCCTGGCTGTAGAAGCGGCGTCAGAGCTGTGGTCAGGAGCACCTGCAGGATGTGGACGACTGGGACCTGACGGAGCTCAACCCCGAGTGGGACAGCGAGGAGACGGGCGAGGAGACCGGAGAGGAGGCAGAGCTCAGAGCCCCACCTCCACCTCTCCTACCCCCCCAGCCCCACCACCAGCCCCACCACCAGTCCCACCTCCTCCACCTCCCCTACCGGAGGCCTCGCCACTTGGGCCGCTACTCCCCTTCCTCCTCCAGCGACATGGCCCCCTCCCTGGACGACAGCATTGAGTCGGGGCCCCTGAGCGACCTGCTGTCAGAGGACGAGGTCTGGTCCTCCTCTGGAGGAGAGTCCAGGAGGGGAGAGCTCCCCCGGCGCCAGCCCCAGAACAGAGCCTCTCCCCTGGCCAGCGCCCGCAGCGGACAGCCTCTGATCCTCCAGCTTCTGGAAGACATCCAACACCAGGACCATCCTGACATCTGGAGCAAGATCGAGGTGAGGAACCATCTGTCTGGTTGTTGCTGAACAATAAATCCATGAATAACTATCATGGGTAATGTGAATGGCCTCAATGTTATACTTAAAACTGGAATGGGGTGTTTATTTATGCGGGTATGGATTCTTTTCATTATCATAATATATCCATCAGATCATTGCTCTCTGTCTGAAAGGTCAAGTTTTAATGACCAGATGGTGTATTGATTAGGGCTGGAGTAATGATTGATGGAGGGCTAGAGAGCAGATCAATCGTGGCTGCCATGCTGTAGATGGTAATGTGACATTAGACCTGAACAAATACAGACAGCTTTGCTCCAATGTCATCAAGCGCTGCGGAATGACACAGCTTTAGAACCCTGCTTTAGAACACACAGAGGACTCAGAACCCAGCTTTAGAACACACAGAGGACTCAGAACCCAGCTTTAGAACACACAGAGGACTCAGAACCCTGCTTTAGAACACACAGAGGACTCAGAACCCAGCTTTAGAACACACAGAGGACTCAGAACCCTGCTTTAGAACACACAGAGGACTCAGAACCCTGCTTTAGAACACACAGAGGACTCAGAACCCTGCTTTAGAACACACAGAGGACTCAGAACCCTGCTTTAGAACACACAGAGGACTCAGAACCCAGCTTTAGAACACACATAGAATGTAGAATCCTGTTGTCTAGGCTCCCTGCATGAGAGTCAGGTGAGACAGTAACACCCCCAGTATACTGTCATCCAGTCCCCTTCCTGCAGTGTGATATTGGAGCTTCACTCTTCATCTCATCATCCTCCTACTTCCCCACCCTGCTTGAGATGCAGCACAGTGTCTTATCCCCTGAGCAAAGCTGGGCTAGACAGAGAACTGCTGCCACCTGGTGGTTGGAGACAGAACTGCACCAGCAGGCTCTGTGGGACAGACAGTAGAGGTATGCTGTGGGCCAGATGTTATCAGTGAGTCAAGTATTATGGTAGGGATAGTTAGTGAGACAGGCAGTGAGACAGGCAGTCAGAGAGACAGTGAAGCAGGCAGTCAGACAGGTAGGCAGTGAGACAGTGAGATAAGCAACGAGACAGTGGGGTAGGCGGTGAGACAGGTAGGCCTTGAGACAGGTGGGCAGTGAGACAGGTCGGCAGTGAGACAGGCCGGCAGTGAGACAGGCCGGCAGTGAGACAGGCCGGCAGTGAGACAGGTGGGCAGTGAGACAGGTAGGCAGTGAGACAGGCCAGCAGTGAGACAGGTGGGCAGTGAGACAGGTAGTCAGAGAGACAGTGAAGCAGGCAGTCGGACAGGTAGGCAGTGAGACAGTGAGATAGGCAACGAGACAGTGGGGTAGGCAGTCAGACAGGTAGGCAGTGAGACAGTGAGATAAGCAACGAGACAGTGGG
Source organism: Neosalanx taihuensis (assembly GCA_030340665.1). Taxonomy (NCBI): domain Eukaryota; kingdom Metazoa; phylum Chordata; class Actinopteri; order Osmeriformes; family Salangidae; genus Neosalanx; species Neosalanx taihuensis. Next base: position 12,391,336 of record CM059296.1, on the reverse strand, counting down.
GTAGGCGGTGAGACAGGTAGGCCTTGAGACAGGTGGGCAGTGAGACGGGTCGGCAGTGAGACAGGCCGGCAGTGAGGCAGGTGGGCAGTGACACAGGTCAGCAGTGAGACAGGTCTGCAGTGAGACAGGTCGGCAGTGAGACAGGTGGGCAGTGAGACATGCCAAGGGGAGACAGGAAGGCAGTGAGACAGGTCGGCAGTGAGGCAGGTGGGCAGTGAGACAGGTCAGCAGTGAGACAGGCCGGCAGTGAGACAGGCCGGCAGTGAGACAGGTAGGCAGTGAGACAGGTAGGCAGTGAGACAGGTCTGCAGTGAGACAGGCCGGCAGCGAGACAGGCCGGCAGTGAGACAGGTAGGCAGTGAGACAGGCCAGCAGTGAGACAGGCTGGCAGTGAGACAGGTAGGCAGTGAGACAGGCCAGCAGTGAGACAGGTCGGCAGTGAGACAGGTCGGCAGTGAGACAGGTCGGCAGTGAGACAGGTAGGCAGTGAGACAGGCCGGCAGTGAGACAGGCCGGCAGTGAGACAGGTAGGCAGTGAGACAGGCCAGCAGTGAGACAGGCCGGCAGTGAGACAGGTAGGCAGTGAGACAGGCCGGCAGTGAGACAGGCCGGCAGTGAGACAGGTAGGCAGTGAGACAGGCCTACCTGAACTGATGAGTGTCACACTGGGAGGTGATTGATGGGATTAGCATGCCGCCCTCTGGAGATGACTTCATCCTCATGGCAACAGACAGCTGGTAGCTGAAGGTTTCACCGCCACGTCTCAGGGGCCTAGTCAAGTGTGACACAGCCTCCAGACACCAGATGAACCCTCTCTCTCTCTATCTCTCTCTCTCCCTCCCTCTCTCTCTCTCTCTCTCTCTCTCTCTCACACACACACAAACACTCCCTCCTGCTCTCCCTCTCTCTCTCTTTCCCTCTCTTTTATCTGTTTTTCTGTTATTTATCCTCCACTCTGAGAGGAATAGAATCTCTGAGGGAAGATGTGAGAGGGAGAGCAGAGGCTGGTCTGGGACCAGGCCCAGCTTGGCCCTGTTCCAGGTGGGTTTGTCCAAATGATAGAAGAGAGGGAGGGAGAGGGAGAGAAAAGAAAGGGAGATGATGGAGTGATAGAAAGAGAAAGAGCCAGAACACTACCTGGCTACATCCTGGCTGCTTGTTTGCCAGCCCCCAGCAGTCCTCTGGTGCCCCTGTCCAGCAGTAGGCGCTCTACCTTTGAAGCAGACACCTGTCGTCTTCAGTCAGGCTGCCAGATCCATGATCACGCCCGGACTCAGCCACATCAAAGCTGCTCTGTCAAGTCAGGTCCAGGAACGTCAATACAACCCCAGCCTCCTCTCCTCCACTCCCCACTCTTTTCCCTCTCCTCCCCTCCTCTCCTCTCCTCTCTCCTCTCCCTTCCACTCAGCTCCTCTCGTGGTCAGTATTGAGGGAAGGTTGTTCATATCAATATACCTTTGATTTTCATCAGACTCAGATAATGAGCAAGAGAGGCTTCGGACAGAATCACAGAAATATCATCATATTGGATTTCTTTTGGGGTCACGAATGTAATTACTGCATTGCGCTCAATCGGTCAAGGTTTCCATATATACTCGACAGGGCCGACATACACCTATCGCTTGCGTTCACACACACACACACACACACACACACACACACACACACACACACACACACACACACACACACACACACACGCACACACACACTCACACACTCACTCACGTACATGTATACAGGGATAGATCAGTAATTATTCAGCGCTCAGGTTGGCTGCAGGAGAGGTGTGTGTGAGATCTTGTCTCGAGTGTGTGTGTGTTGATCTCCTGCGTGGCCACCAGGTGGCAGTAGCTCTCCACTGTGGAGCGAGCGCTGCCCTTCGTGTGTTTGTGAGCAGCTCTGAGTGAAGGGCAACCTTACTGACAAGTAAACTTCCCCATCAAACTCCAGCCTGTTTGTACTGTTGTGTGTGTATTTGTGCGTATTTGTGTGTGTGTGTGTGTGAGTACCCTGGGCCTAATATGGACCTTGTTTGAAATAGTCGTTTCTGTCCTTGAATTCACTCAGTATTGGTTTGTTGTGGACTGAAGGGGAGGCAGCTTGGATGTGACTGAGACTGAAGCCAAGGCATCGCTGCTGTGTCTTCTCTTCTACCACAACCCCTCACTTATTTCACTTTTCCCTTTCTCTTTCTTTTTTACTCCATCTTTCCTCATCTCACATTGACGCCCCCCCCCCCCTTCTTTCTTCGGATCTCTCTCTATGTCTTCTGTCCCTCTGTCTCTCCCTCTGTCTCTCCCTCTGTCTCTCCCTCTGTCTCTCCCTCTGTCTCTCCCTCTGTGTCTCCCTCTGTGTCTCCCTGTCTTCCAGGGCTTTGTGGGGAAGCTGGATGAGTTCATCTGCTGGTTGAGGGAGGCACTGGAGACCACAGAGAACTGGACGCCCCCTAAAGCAGACCTGGACGCTCTCAAGCTGTACCTGGAGACACACCTGGTGAGGCACGCACACACACACGCTCACTCACTCACACACACACTCACACACACACACACACACACACACACTCTCTCTCTCTCTGATACTCATCTATGGTTCACTTCTACTTTTTTTCCTCCAGTTATTTCTCTCTCTCTCTCCCTCTCTACCCCTGTGTATTTTCTCCTCTGTCCCTCTCTCTCTGCCTTTATATATTTTCTCTCTCTCTCTCTCTCTCTCTCTCTCTCTCTCTCTCTCTCTCTCTCTCTCTCTCTCTCCCTCTTGCTAGCCCTCTCTCTACCCCTCTCTCTCTCGTATAGAGAACGTGCATGTCTCCATATAAACAGGCTTACATAGATTACCGTGACTGCATATGGGTGCAAACAAAGAGACAAGCAGTGTCCTGGCAATCACTCACACACTCACAGGCAAACATATGTGCCCGACACACGCATGTACGTGTGCACACACTATTTGCACACATTTGCATCTATCGAGAGAGACTAACAAATAGACATCTGCATATTTCCCTGCTGAGTGGAGCTCTGCATATGTATGTATGTAGATCCGTGTACATTGACTTTGACATGAGTGTGTGTAGTACTCCATGTATGTAGGAGCTGTGTAGAAGTTTTCTCTGCTCTGGAATGCTACCAATAAAGATATCCAGTATGTGTGTGTGCGTCTGTGAGAGTGTGTGGCAGAGTGTGTGAAATGGTGTGTGCGTCTCTGTGAGTGTGTGTGTCTCTGTGAGAGTGTGTGTCTCTGTGAGTGTGTGTGTGTGTCTCTGTGAGTGAGTGTGTGTCTCTGTGAGTGTGTGTGTGTGCGTGTCTTTGTGAGTGTGTGTGTGTGTCTCTGTGAGTGTGTGTGTCTCTGTGAGTGTGTGTGTGTCTCTGTGAGTGAGTGTGTGTCTCTGTGAGTGTGTGTGTGTGTGTGTCTTTGTGAGTGTGTGTGTGTGTCTCTGTGAGTGTGTGTGTCTCTGTGAGTGTGTGTGTCTCTGTGAGTGTGTGTCTCTGTGAGTGAGTGTGTGTGTCTCTGTGAGTGTGTGTGTGTGTCTTTGTGAGTGTGTGTGTGTGTCTCTGTGAGTGTGTGTGTGTCTCTGTGAGTGTGTGTGTGTGTCTCTGTGAGTGTGTGTGTGTGTGTCTCTGTGAGTGTGTGTGTGTGCGTGTGTGCTGCATGGCTCTGTCAAGCTTTTGTTGACCAGCTGGTTTCTCATCTAGTGGAAGATGTTGTTAGGTTTTACAGCAGAGGGCTTCACGTGTTAGTATTGATTGAGAGGCCAGTGTAAATGACTCACTAGCTTCATCTCTCTCTATGTACCTCTCTCTATCACACACACACACACACACACACATCCTGGACCTGTAGAAGGGGAGCTGCTCTCAATAGAATTGTTGGCCCAGCCATCCAGCTGGCAGTAGAGGTGTGTGTGTGTGTTTGTGCGTGTTGGCATTGAGGTGAATGAGCTAAAGGCTTTCCGGTACCCTAGGGAGATGGTGTGTGTGTGTGTGTGTGTGTGTGTGTGTGTGTGTGTGTGTGTGTGTGTGTGTGTGTGTGGGTGTTCGGGCCAGGCATTCTCTTTATAAGGCATTGAAAGATGGCGTTGAATGAAACGGCTATTGATTGAACCTGATGGGCGCTCCAGCTCTGTGGAGCACATTAACGAGCAGGCAGCACTGTGGTGGCAGAGCAACACTCAGGCCAGCCAGCCAGGACAGCAGCCTCTCCTTGAGGTGGGGGAGGGGGGAGGGGAGGGGGGGGCGCTGGCTCTTAACTCACACAAACAGGGGCTGGTGGACACACTCATGCAAACAAACACACATTCTCATGAAGGCACATGCATCGAACACGCTCGACTCGCTGTACTCTCTCACACACACACTGGGCACACAAAGCACACTTGCTGTAAACACACACATACGGTGTGTGGGCATCTGAAAATAAACACAGGCGCACGCACGCACACACACACACACATGTCCACACACACAAACACACAAACATTCCCATACACACACACACACACATTCCACCACACACATACACACACACACATTCCCATACACACACACATTCCCACACACACATACACACACACTACACCAGGGAGCTCAGAAACGCAGAGCTACCTCTCCTCTCAGGTTCTCCTCTGACATATTTCTCTAAAGGCAATTTGATAATGATTATTACAGAGGCTCAGCTGATCACATTAGCCGCTCTCTTCACTTCCAGTCTGGGTGGAACTGCCTCAATGTCAAAGCCCAATGTCATCTTATTTAGCCGTGCAGCACGCCACTCACAGACACGCTAATATGAGAAGACTATTAGATTAGACAGAGGCAGAGGTAGAATGGCACCTGTCTGTGCTGATTGGTATGGCATAGATACTGTGCACACACACACACACACGTACGCACACACACACACAGAGCGTGTCTGGCATCTCAGCATCAACATCCATTTCTCAGCTTGATCTTTCTCACTGTCTCACCTCCCAAGAAACAGACTGTGACACCCACACTCCAGCAACGCCTGATCCTGGGTGTGTGTGGGGGTGTGTGTGTGGGGGGTGGGGGGGTGTGTGTGTGTGTGGGGGGGTGGATGTGTGTGTGTGTGTGGGGGGAGGGGGGGTGGATGGGTGTGTGTGTGGGGGGGGGGGGGGTGGATGTGTGTGTGTGTGTTGGGGGTGGGGGGGTGGATGTGTGTGTGTGTTTGGGGGGGGGGTGGATGTGTGTGTGTGTGGGTGGTGGGGGGGTGGATGTGTGTGTATGTGGGGGGGGTGGTGTGATGGTGTATGTGTACAATACATACATGCTTGTGAGTACATTAGTGTGTCTTTGTGTGTGTGTGTGTGTGTGTGTGTGTGTGTGTGTGTGTGCCAGCCGCTCCTGTGAGCTAGGCCAGGGATCAGATCTGGACTCTGTCATGTTCTCTACAGCCTGCTGCTCTGACACTGAACACACACACACACCAAACACACACGCGCAGGACCCGGCCATACACACACACACCCATATGGAGAAAACATACATTTACATTTATTCATTTAGCACACACACACACACACACACAAGCAAAACACACATGCAGAACACACACACGCACACTAGGTTTGACAGCAGGTGTGTTCCAGCATTATAGTAGTATTACATCATTATTATAACTCTTCCTACAGTATGCTAAAATGATGATGGGTTGTTGTATCCTTGAACACCTCCGAGTAAATAACACTGGTGACAGGGTGTGTGTGTGTGTGTGTGTGTGTGTGTGTGTGTGTGTGTGTCGGTCATACTGTACATCGGCTCATAAAAATATTAAACGCTGGGTCATCATACCAGACTGTTATTAGGGATCTGACTACACTCAGGGTGTGTACGTTTCAGAGTGTGTGTGTGTGTGTGTGTGTGAACTCCCTCTAGGGTAGATAGACCTATCATGGCTGATTGATAGAGCTCCAACATTGTAGAATTGACTTTGGAATCAAGGCTGAAATATGATCTGGATTTGCTTCTGGATGAAGAGGTAGAGGAGAGTCACATTTTAATGAGGTGTCTCCTTGATGCTCACACACACACACACACACACACACACACACACACACACACACACACACGCCCCTCACACACACGCCCCTCTGCCTGGCTGTGCAGCATGGCAGAGATAGTTAGACCCAGTGCTGGTGTGCTAGCACACCTCCAGTTCTGTGGTCAGGTCAGACCAGATCAGACCAGATCAGACCGGATCAGACCATATTCGACCAGATCAAACCAGATCAAACCAGATCAGACCAGATCAGACCAGGCCCTAATCGTCTTGAACAGGCCTGGATAAGATCTGAAGACAGGACTGTGTGAGGAG